>VYZX01011889.1:106434-147277 GCA_013401335.1 Brachypteracias leptosomus
ACCTATCCCATATCTGAACATAAAATTAATTAGGACATCTGAGAAAGGCCACATGAAGGTGATTAAAAGTCCAAGGTTAACATAAAGAAAAACAAATGCAAAATTTAACCTAGGACTTTAGTGATGACTGGGAAAGCATCTTAGTACAGTGCTGCTACTTTTTCCTTTCCTTGTACTCCAAATACAAACACTGCAGTTCTCATCTGGCATTCATTTGTATGAGTCAGGGCCAAAGCTTTCTGCCTCTATATAACCCCTTTGTGAGTTCTGACTCCAGTCCAATATCCTTAATATTTCCAGAACTCTACCTGACGTATACCTTTATGTACATCAATAATATCTTATGCTCACTAAGAGTTTATCTGAAAGCATAAGGTCCTTTGTGATTTTGAAATGGCTAAAAGCAGAATGACTTTGCATCTGAGGAATTAAAATATATCCTTAATGCTTCTGAACAGGATCCGGGATAGGTGAAATGTGCTATGTATTATTAATAGGTTTTGCATGTACCTTCTCATTCTAATTTGTGGAAGCCTTATCCAACAGGAATGCTACTGAGAAAAGTGGCTTTCATCCACCAAGCCACTTAAGCTCATACTCATTTTAGGGCACATGAATCTCTCAACTGAGATCTCTGAATTATCAGGGAGCACTGCTGTTNGTCCTATTCTTAGAGCACCTAAGTTGACAAGGACCATTTGTCAAGATCAATTTGAGAAGCAACTGCACCTACTTTTAGCCATGTAAGGAAGAGTGTCTGGAGAATGGGCAGCTAATGAGGGGGAAGAAGGAGAGGAAGAAACTTTTAAACCTGGGTTTCCTGTGCTCTAGTCAGAGCCCACCCTGATTTGCACTTATGAAGGCCGAAAGTCTTCAAGTGCATGGCCATATCCTGGAAGGCTGTAGGACAAAGTCAATTCTGTTTATGTTAGGAGCTCAGAAAAATTGGTGTCTTGAAACTGGTTTGGAAAACAGCTTTTAATATGTAGAAAGAGGTTGCTTTAAATGAAAAGCTTTTAGATGGAAGGACTCTGTCTGCACAAGGCTCAAAATATTCAACCTGTGATATTGTAGCAAGCCAGAAAATAAGAATTTGTCGTATAAGTTACTGAATAGATGGTAACACCCTCTTGTGAATTGATATGAATAGTTAACTGCAGGAATTTTACTCAGCTGAATGCTGTTGCCTTACAGGGGATCTTTTTTCTTTTACTCCTTTGTGAGAGAAATATACTCTGTATCAGTGTACTCTGTAACTTTTAGATGCTAATCTTCAAAACGACCTGTTAGATTACTTCTAGTCCAGGCCCTCAAGGTCCTTTGGGGAGTATTACTCAGTCTATATTCCAACATGACCATAATCCATTTAAAAGTGATTCACTGATGTTCCTCCTGTGTCCTTGAGATAGTTTCCACCCTAGTCTAACTTACTTTTAGTGAACGTTTTGTGTTTTCTCAACTCAGTATTCTGTTGTTTTTTCCATCAAGTTCCTCTTAGTAACTCTATGACTGCAGAAACAGTTGGGTCGCAATTGATGAGCTTAGTTGGAAGCTCAACACAGAAGCAAGATACTTAGACCAACTCCAGCAACACTTCTCTGATTACCTCTTAAAAATACTCAATGGTGGTGTTTTAAAGGTGTATAAGGTAGGTGGAAACACTCCCATCCTGCAGCAGGCTGCCTGGTGGGGTCAAGAACTGGGACAAGAGAGGTCCTGACATCTGCCTTGCTATGATGCTGGGAATGATTTTGTTCTCAGGGCTCCAGCTTGACAGGAAGAGACAGGGAAAATCTGGTGTCCCGATGAAACTTCAGGAAAAAAATAACATCCTTATATTTTGTCAGAGTGCCAAGATGGCCCCTGTGCTCTGAGACTATCAAGCCAAGCTGGACATCTGGGATGGGGATTCATCTGACGGAGTAAGGATGACTACATCAGAGTTAGTCACTCCAAGCTTTCTTCAGACCCCGTGGGGAGAAAAGGGTACTTCCAGGGTGTGATTCATCTTATTCTAAAGCAACCATCCTAAAACAGACTACATGAATTGTGCTCTAGATATGCCCAGATTTCTCTGGTGAACTATTTAGCTCATTCCTATGTTCTACCATTATGACATCAGAAAAAATTTATAGCATCTATTATAAATCTCTACCATAACAATTCAAACTTACTTCTTGCCTTCCCCATGGTCACAAGAGAGCAGTAGGTCACTAGACTCTTATCAACAAAACTTTAAGTATCAGACAACCGTTATCATATCCCTATGCCTTCTAGACAATTTTTTTTTTCCCCCTCAACCTTTCCTCCCCCAGGACATGTTTCTTAATTTCTTATCACTGTTTTGTCTGGACTTTCTCCAGCTTGCCCTCAACATTTAATATATATTCTATACTGTTTTAATAACTTATGCTAAATAATATCTCTTATTGTTCACACCTCAGTCTCTACTTCAGTTATCTTCTTTTAGTCTTATGCTATAAACATTGAGACTTTATAAATATTGAGTCTTAAAATAGATTTTGAGATATACAAATCTCTGGTCTTTCCTCATGAATCTGTATTCAAAGAAAATTTCACAAATGAAACCAAACTGGAAAACTTAATTATTTCTTCCTGTGCTTGGCACTTGTACAGTTGCAGTGCTGACACTACCAATCCAGCAAAGAGGAAGCAAAATAATATTAGCAGCATTGACTCCAAATGCCTTCCAGGATATTGGCTGCACTTGGATTTGAATTTACATCTCAGCAGGAGGCAGATTTACATTTAAACCATCAGATCTCTGTGAGAAACTTCTCTCCTACTCCCTATGCATCCATGATTTTTCTAGCTTGTAGTTAATGAATAAACACAGATTTGATATTAGTGGTAAAGAAGACACAGGGAACTGTAGGATAAAGAGAAACAGGAAGCAGTTCCACACAAGTTCTGCGAATGAAAATGTATATGGATGTTCATGGTTCTCAGAGAAGAAAAATATGGAGCTCAGTAGAAATAAATGTTGCTGGATTATCCCTCCTAAAAAATCCCTTCTAGGACAAACACTAGCCAGAAAAGCCCTCCAAAAAAATCCAGACATGAATTAAGGTTACATTGCTCTTCTGTTCTGCACAGTTGTGGTGTTGATTTTAATGGGACCAAGGCTCTGAAAGAGCTTTAGAGATATGGCTGGGGGGTGACTTGCGCTGGACATTACTTGCTCACCTCACTAACCTTCTATGTGGGGCTACAAAGGGAAACTATCTTGCATCATAAGTAGTTTTTTTTCTCTATTTTAAATTGAGGCCATATTTCTTTGAAGTGAGAATGGGTAGTTTTTGTAGGCTGATTTTAGTGTTTTCTCATAGGTGCTGTTTGCCAGTGCAAAACCAGTCTTGTTTTTAACTTCCATTGCCCTGAATAAGCTCACCCTGGGGACCAATGCAGCATATGGCACCAAAATGCAGCTCAAGAAAAAAGTGAGTTTCCTTTAATTTTGTGTCTGTGGCCCAAACCACATCACATACAAAATGAGAAACATTAACCAGCAAGAACTTGTGCGAGCAAGGCTGAAACATCAAAAGAGGCTGTTGGATGCTGTCTAGACCTTCCCAGGCTTGTCTCAGTGCCCACTATTCAATGTAAATGAGATAATTTCATGTATGAAGATTGTGATGTATTCTTACCTCACCTTAGCCTTCCTTCAGGGAGTCAAAACTAACCAAATATTTTGATGGATCTGGTACCCTGAAGGCAACCATTAACTATTGCAGTGCAGCACTTTCAGGGTAGTCACTCACATGTGCAGGCCTGTGGGCTAAATCATCTTTTCTGTCTTCATAAGCACAGCCAGCAAGAGTAAGATGTTTGATCCCTGAGAAACAAGCACTCTCCTGTTGACTGATGAAAGAAAAAGGGCAGCTAGAAAACAAGAGTGCAGACAAAAATACCCCCCGAGAGGTAAAATCAAATTGGATTAAACAGAAGCACTGACAGCAACAAAGTCCTGTTCCCTTTTCCCCTCTACAGCAAGAGCAGCAAAGAAACAAAATAAGTTGCAAGCAGAGGCAAAGAGAAAAGATGGTTTGCTCTAGATTTCTTCTTTCTGGAAGTGCGGCGCTCAAAAGACAGTACCCGGTCTTTAAACCTCTGCTCTCACCATCCTTTGTTACATCTCTTTCTCTGCTCAGCTTGTTTCTTGTTTATCCTTTTCAAGAGACAGGCCATGCCTTTTCTTCTCAAGTCCTTGAACCCTATTATTTTTTCTTTCTTAAGTCCTTGCTTTACTTCTTCCCACTGTTGATAATTTGTACTGTCATCTGTTTATACGGTTAACACTTACCTGGGAGGCATGTTTCCCCATGATGCCCAAACGGATGTTTTCAGGATGTGAGATGAAACCAAAACAATTAAATGATAGCAGAAAAGTTTGAGGATTATTCATATTTTTAAGGCCTTTAGCCATGTGTTTCAACATCTGTTGTTTAATAAACCTTAAATGCTGCTTGAGCAGTGAGATAAGTTCAGGGGTTATTTTTCTACTTTAACCAAAGGGCCATGTGTTTTTATATGTATCTTAGAATTCATAGATGTACTTAGTCAAAACCAAATCATGTCGCGCCATCTGCTATTTAAAAGCCCCACAACTTCTTATGGTGAGGTTTTTATCAGATTTATGACTTTATTTTGAAAAAAAAAAATTTATCTGCCTAGAAAGATAGTGTCTTCAGTAAAGATTCCTGAAGATTTCCTTAAATGCTTGTTTAAGGCCAGGGGACATATGGTTACCATCATAATGGTTATCAATGAATGCTGAGTCATACTGCAGTAGTGAGATGAGCTACTAAAATATACATTAAAAAAACAACTTTCCAGGACCTTTTTCTGCCTAGTAGAGATACACTATTGAATTTGTATCTGTAACATTGACAAACACATTAGATGATCTCAGATCTAGGTATATATTGTGAAGCGCCCTATGTAAGCATAACTTCTAGGCAAAATTTCGTGACAATGCATAGATACACAACATCATGTTGATAAATGCCCAAATAAACAGAGAATTTAACCAGTCTTTCCAACAGCTGCTGTCAGTAGTGGCCAGGCTACTTATCTGCTGCAACGCTTTGAACTTGAAAAATATAATTTGCTTATGATTGTCATGAAGCTTTCAGGAAAACACTCACTGATTTCCATGAGTTTTGTAAGAATTAAACAACAGGATTGGTTTGGACACAATTTTAACACCAACATCCCTTTTCAAAATTCTGTCCTTGCAACCTTTAGACTGCTCATATTTCTATCTATATCTTCTCTCTGATTTATCTTAAGAACTCGAAATATTTCTTCTGTAAAAGAAATGACATAAGCTTTTTTACCATCTTCTGAAGGAAATATTGTTTGAAGAGAAGCTACAGAAAAGGTAGGGAAGGGAAGGGAATTTCCCACGTCTCTATTTTGATATGCTTTTCCAGAGCATCATTTTCAATGTTATATGTGTGCTTGCTGTTGCTTCTCTGCAAGCGCACTGGAGGTATGCTTCAACTGCAGGAATACTGTCTGAAAACATTTTACAGCTTTTTCTACTTGTAGTTCTTACACCTTTTTCAACTTTAAACCTTTAGAAAAGCACAACTCTTGTTTCTTATTTTTTTTCTATGTGTCTATGCAAGAAGTATGAATAAAGCCAGTGATTAGACCTAGTTACTTTACATGGATGGAGATCCACAATCTAAGTAGCCCATGCTGCTCTGGGCAGCTGGGATCCTTCCTGTACTTGTCCATGCATAGCTTCTAATCACAGCATAGCTTTAAAATAAGACATCTGATTGCATTAACCAAAATGAAATGTTGTTTTGAAAAGCTAGTCAGCTGCCTTTTCTTTTTTTTTATATATACAAAATATGTAATTGAAATTCAGACATAGTGTTTAATTTGGCTTTGGAAAAGTGACAGCTTTTGTTTGCAGCAAGCATCACCTTATATTTTTTTCTGAGAAAGTAGAAATTTACAAATTTTGAAAACAAGGCAGAAGTTCGGGTGCCTGGAGACTGTCTGTGAGGTATTTGGTAGGTGTAAAAATAGTACTTGTAGTTTCCCAGGATTATGGAGAGGAAACTTCAACAAGTCAAAGAGCAAACCACCATCAACAAGTATTGAGGTGCAGTGTCAGAGGAGGGTCTCCTCCATAGCTCATTAGTCAGAGAAGTGACTCCACAGTCTTTTTACGCATTTTTTAGTCTGGTGAGGAGATTTACTGTTCTAATAGCTGTCTCTGCCTCATATGCACAACACACTTTGGGGTTTTTTTTTAGAAAAGCACACTTACAAGTCCTGCACATCACAGCTGGGTGGACTTTGACATTTTTCTGAAGTTTAAGGAAAAGCAGTACATTTATGTTTTCAAAAAGAATAGAGGCATTTGAACAGGGAACTACTGAATAGTTTTGGAACTCAACAATAAAGGAGATGGAGATGGCAGTCTGTCATATCATAGGACTGACCTGCCTATTTCCCTGCTTGTGTAGGGAGGTTGGACAAGGTGACCTCTAGAGGTCCCTTCCAGCCTAAAACATTCTATGATTTTTTCCAATTCAATTTTTTTCTAAATAAATCATATTGCTGTAGCTCAAAGACTTAGATGCAAGATTGAACCTAGCTAAACAGTCTTTTAACCCAAGGTCAGCTGTCACTTCTGTTGTTCTTGTGTTTCTGGGATGTTTGCTACCTTTGCCAAGGACTGAATCAAATGCTTTTGTAGATTTTTGCAAGATTTACAGCTGAAGTTAATGAGTGTGTCTCTGATACTAAACAGAATTTAAAAGACATTGTAACCTAGTAGCAGGAATAGTTGGCATCCAAGTGATTAGTAGGCTGAATTTTCAACAGTAATTAAGAATGTAGATCCTGCAATGTTGGTTATTACTAAGATATGTTAGATTCAAACATATAATATAAAATTAAAGAACTCTTGCTAATTGTCTATCAGAATCCCTGCATTAATATAAATAATAATATAAAGTTAAACATAAATTTATACTGGTCCTAGAAGTCCAAGAAATTACCTTATTCCTAGAAGATTTGTGCAATCATTAAAGAAATTTTTTTTAATTTTTAGAACAGTGTTAGCTTACTTATTAATTCAGAATAGTGTATATCTTTCTGAAATCTCACAACTGGACTAGATTTTCTGTAATGTGTGTATTGTCTATGCATCTTCTCCAAAACCTTTGAACAGTTTCAGTCTTCTGTTTCATGAAATGATGATTTTTCTGATTTAAGGAGGATTGTTATAAGGTATAGTTGTATTTCAGGTGAGATATAATTCTTTTACATTTGGAGATAGAGACTGAGTGTCCTACTTTCTGATTAAAAAATCTACCTTTTTTCAGTCATCAGCTGTCAGTTCTCAAATGGACTGAAAGAACCTTCTCCAAATATTTTGAAAATATTTAATATCCTTCAATTTAAGATTCAATTTTACTTTTACATCTCTGTTCATTCAGTATCTCACCGGTGTGTCTATATTAACAAAAAAAATCAACATTTTATTAGCTTTGTACTTCACTTTGCTTCCTTATTCAGTCTTCTGTAGAAATGAACTTGAATTGAAATAAGAATTCTGTTTTATGCAAAATTATCATTACAGATGCCAGTCTAAAGGCATTCTGAAGTGTTTTGAATAATGAAAGGAAGGCAGGGACTTGGCAGGGAAGTACTACATGAAAGGCTTGCACTATAAACATTCAGGAAAATGAATGAGCACTAAGAATAGTTAAAGAAAGCATCTGGGAGTTTGGAGAAAGTCAAAGAAGGAAAAAGTTGGGGCAAGGGCCAGTCAGTTCACGGGTGTGTTGGACAAATTTCAGCTAAGTCAAGCTCAAGAAAGACTCCATGCTTTAACATCAGCCTCTTATGATAACTCTGCTTGGTAAGAACTTCTCAGGAGGACAGTAAGGTCTTTCAAGTATTCCAGGGACTTTTCAGCACAAAAATACACTTCCAGTCTAAACCACTCCAGTTTACCTGTTGCTGGTTGATATTGTGCAGGGAGGTAATGAAGGCTACCGACTTCTCATTAGCCTGTCTTTCCAGAAACAGTATCAAATGCCATTAAGTCCAATTAAAGGCCAATACTGAAACTTTGTATGGGAAATGACTACCACACTGAAACAGAGATCAACATAACAATAGCATAATTGTTTAAACTCCTGTAGATTCAATGAGACAATATTTGATTTTTCAGTCAAGGTGGCACTGTAAGTACTGCAAAATACATACTGTGTGAGGAATAACAACTTTCCAAGCAGACAACAGACCCAAGTGCTAACCATTACAATGAAAAGAGGCCTTCTAAGGGGCAGGGTTTTTTTTGTCCTTTAATAACCACACAGCTTCTTTCTAAGTTGGTGGGAACTGGAACATACAGCTTCTAGTATAGTGTAAGCTGAACTTGGGTACCAGCTGATATGCATGACTTGTGATTTTGTAATGTTTTACTAACACCTTATGAAAGACTGGAAGAAGTGGCAATGTTTAGAACACTAAAATTAAAGTGTGTAGGACAGCTTTAAGAAGCAAACAAAACTAAACAAATGTATGTAATTATGTGAGAAAGAATACTTTCCTGTTTAGAAGAACCTCTTCCCATGAATACAGAATATGCTGAGAAATGAAAGCACAAACTCTTTGACAACAGAGTTCAGCAAATGATGCAGCCCATTTTTAATATTTCCCTGGTAAGCAACAACACATATGCAGCCTTGACTGTTTTATATTTACAAATCAGCACAGTGTATTTCAGTGTACAATATAAATCACGCAGTTTTCTTGTGACTTATCTTGCAAATCTGGAAAATTTACAGGAGTAAATTCCGTATGCTTTCCAGCTGCTGCATTTATACCTGCTCTCAATCCCTTCAGTCCCTAGTCTCTATTGATATCAGGGATTGCTCTGTCCTTGGTGCAGGACCTTGCACTCATCCTTATGGAACCTCATGAAGTTCACACAGGCCAACTTCTCAAGCTTGTCCAGGTTCTGAGGATTTGCTTCCTTTCATTCTAGCAGTTGATATTAACATAATATTCATATTGCTAGACCTGTAGTACATTTTGTTTCCCTGGTCACTCATATTTAAACTGCTGTGGTCCATGTTTTTTTTTAAAGGTCTGTTCTTATCTTTTGGACAGCACACCTGGAAGTCTCAGAGCCCTGTCATACCCTATTCTGTCATGTCTTACTTTTAATTTGTTTTCGCCATATTTGTAACAGTATGATGTAAACTTCACCTTTTTTGTCCATGCCTTCATTTAATTCTGAGAGGTCACTCCAGAAGTCAATGAAGACTTAGGACTTAGATGCTGAATTTTCCATGTTTTGCCTCTCTCAAAAGAGAAGGGACAGGGAAAGCATCAGTGTGAACAGCTCCTCAAATCTCCCTTAGAGATCATCAGTGATGGCTAACGGAGCAAATTAATATTTTTAGCTGCATTCTTGGGGGTAACTGAGCCACAGCTTGACCTCCTACCTGTTCCTTTCTTGGCTAGTTGCTCTTTGTCTACCTAGACTTTAGTGAAGCTTTTGGCACTGTTTCCCACAGCATTCTCCTGGAGAAACTGTCTGCTTATGGGCATACACTTTGCTGGGTGAAAAACTGCCTGGATGGCCAGACCCAAAGAGTTATAGAGAACAGATTTAAAGCCAGTTGGTGGCGAGTCATGTGTGATGTTCCCCAGGGATCAGTGCTGGGGCCTGTTCTCTTTAATATCTTTATCAATGATCTGGATGAGGGGATCAAGGGCACCCTCAGTAAGTTTCCAGACAACACAAAGTTAAGCGGGAGTGTTGATCTGCTTGAAGGTAGGGAGGGTCTACAGAGGGATCTGGACAGGTTGGATTCATGGGCCAAGGCCAATGGCATGAGATTTAACAAGGCCTAGTGCCGGCTTCTGCACATGGATCACAACAACCCCATGCAGTGCTATAGGCCTGGGGAAGAATGGCTGGAGAGCTGCCCAGAGGAAAAGGACCAGGGAGTGTTGGTGGACATTCAGCTGAACATGAGCCAGCAGTGTGCCGAGGTGGCCCAAAAGACCAACAGCATCCTGGCTTGTATCAGAAATGGTATAACCAGCAGGAGTAGGGAGGTGATTGTGCCCCTGTGCTCAGCAGTTATGAGACCGCACCTTGAGTACTGTGTTCAGTGTTGGGCCCCTCACTACAATATAGATGTTGAGGGGCTGGAGCATGTCCAAAGAAGGGCAATAAGGCTGGTGAAGGGTCTTATGAGGAGCAGCTGAGGGAACTGGAGTTGTTTAGTCTCAAGAAAAGGAGGCCGAGGCAAGACCTTACCACTCTCTCCAACTACCTGACAGGAGGTTATAGTGAGTTGGGGGTCAGTCTCCTCCCAGGTAACAAGCAATGGAATAAGAGGAAATGGCCTCAAGTTGCACCAAGGGAAGTTTAGGTTGGGTAATTAGGAAAAATTTCTTCCCCATAAGGGCTGGAACAAGCTGCCCAGGGAAGTTGTTGAGTTGCCATCCATGGATATGTTTAAAAGACATGTAGATGTGGTGCTCGGTGACATGATTTAGTGGTGGACTTGGCAGTGCCGGGTTAATGGTTAAACTTGATGGTCTTAAAGGTCTTTTATAACTACAATGATTCTACGATTCNCAACACAAAGTTAAGCGGGAGTGTTGATCTGCTTGAAGGTAGGGAGGGTCTACAGAGGGATCTGGACAGGTTGGATTCATGGGCCAAGGCCAATGGCATGAGATTTAACAAGGCCTAGTGCCGGCTTCTGCACATGGATCACAACAACCCCATGCAGTGCTATAGGCCTGGGGAAGAATGGCTGGAGAGCTGCCCAGAGGAAAAGGACCAGGGAGTGTTGGTGGACATTCAGCTGAACATGAGCCAGCAGTGTGCCGAGGTGGCCCAAAAGACCAACAGCATCCTGGCTTGTATCAGAAATGGTATAACCAGCAGGAGTAGGGAGGTGATTGTGCCCCTGTGCTCAGCAGTTATGAGACCGCACCTTGAGTACTGTGTTCAGTGTTGGGCCCCTCACTACAATATAGATGTTGAGGGGCTGGAGCATGTCCAAAGAAGGGCAATAAGGCTGGTGAAGGGTCTTATGAGGAGCAGCTGAGGGAACTGGAGTTGTTTAGTCTCAAGAAAAGGAGGCCGAGGCAAGACCTTACCACTCTCTCCAACTACCTGACAGGAGGTTATAGTGAGTTGGGGGTCAGTCTCCTCCCAGGTAACAAGCAATGGAATAAGAGGAAATGGCCTCAAGTTGCACCAAGGGAAGTTTAGGTTGGGTAATTAGGAAAAATTTCTTCCCCATAAGGGCTGGAACAAGCTGCCCAGGGAAGTTGTTGAGTTGCCATCCATGGATATGTTTAAAAGACATGTAGATGTGGTGCTCGGTGACATGATTTAGTGGTGGACTTGGCAGTGCCGGGTTAATGGTTAAACTTGATGGTCTTAAAGGTCTTTTATAACTACAATGATTCTACGATTCTATACTCAGGTGGTCTAATGTCCCTTTGTGTCCACTGGTCTCACGTCCACTCATGCCTGTTGCAGCACCTACCACGTTTGTAAAAGTTTAGAAGAGCAGAAAACCACAGTCACCTGTGAGAGAAACAGTTCAGAGCAGAGACAGAAGGATTTCATTAAAACTGGAACTGACTAATCAGGCTGTATTTGAACAGACCCCAATTCTTCACACACTGGCAGTTTTCTGGAATTACGGCCTGTTGGGGGAATGCTCCATGAAACAGTGCTGGGAGATTTCATGGTTCACTGCTTGCACTTCCCTGTCCCAAGAGAGAAGAAGAGATTTCACAAGCATAAACTCTATGGTAATATAGGGGGGCATGTGTCATTACACTGTCAGCAGTTCTGGCCAGAAACTAACCAGAGATGAACACAGAAGAAGCAGCAATAGAAAGAAGCAGGCCTGTGTGAACTGAGTACTGTGCTGATCACGTATTACATTACTCTGAAAGTGCTCCTGAAAGCATAACTTGTGGAAGGCTTAATCACCACATGTAATTACTTTATGGAAATGCAATCTGTTTGTAGGTTGCTGGAGAATAAAGAATACACAGTTCGTTTCATAGATTTCAACACACTGACATTAATGAGCTAAATGAATTTCTCCAAGAGCTGAGTGTGGCCTTTAAAGGCATCTCCAGACATTATCCTAATAGCTTGTGTAAAGCAAGCACTTACTGATAACGTGCAAGCTGCTTTGTACATCAAGGAAGCAGTTCAACTTTAAAGTATAACTGATGAATGAACAGTAAAATGCTTCTGATAGTTTGACTTTAAAAAAACTTCTTGGGATTTAGACATGTGAAACCCAAACTGAATCAGATCTAATCATTAAGAAATAAGGAAAATGAATGTCATTTATCCCATTATTGTTTATGTTTTATTTTCTGTTGCTCTTAAATCTGTCCTGGAAACCTTTTTGAAAACTGTATGTGATTTAATTCAAATTAATAAATATTAAGACAAATTCTGTCTCTTTCTAATTATCATGTTTGAACTGTAGAAGTAAGCAAGCTAGTGGACAGCAGATCAATTTTTTAAAATCAGTTTCATCAAACTAGTTAGTTTAAGTAAAATGTACATTATTATAGGTATACACAAGTGAAATTAATGAAGCTACATAGGCAGACTGCGTGTATTCCACAGCACATTCAGCAACAGTTTGTGGAGTATAAGAACAAATATAAAAACAGTGTTGAAAGCACCAAAAATTGCTTTTGAAGTACTGTATCTCTGTATGTAGCAGGCAAATTCCATCACCTCAAAACTGAAGGATGTGCTGCCTCTCTGTAAGACATTCAATAGCCAAGATATAATGAGTAGATTCTAGTGTATTGAAGCATGAGGTTCACTCATGTGTATCACAGGTGAGAGACACTGCCCTGAAGGAGCTCCAGACCAAAGCTCTTTGCAACGTCTCTTAGTAAATTTATATCAGGCTTACTTCTTGTGGAGACTTTTGGGGAATCCAATAAATCTGTACTGAATTTCAGAAACAACTGATGTATCGAAGGTAACACAAAATATTTCCAAAGGCAATGATTTGTTATCATAAGGGAAAGTTCTTAACAATTGCAGCATTCATGGTATGTCTATAAATAGAAACGTGTATTTTTGTTCATTTCCCCCTGACGGGGCCCATCAAGAATAGCAGTTGCTCATATGGTTCCGGAGTTCCCTTGTATGTTCTACTGCCTTTCTGGTCTTGCTAATATGTGAGGATGTGGAGGTGATCAGAAAGACCCCATCATCCCTTTCCCTTTTCACTTCATATGTCATGATAACTCCAGGAATAGACCAAGCACATTCCAAAATTACACCTCATTCTGGAAAACCTGTCTGCTGGACTTGAAAGCCAACCTACTGCCTTGCCTACCACCCTGTATACTTGAAAGGCCAAGCTCCAATTACATATTGTCCCTTTGTTGTTTTGCTATGGTGAATACAGGACATATAACACATTCTTTTGAGTTTTAGTTTCGCTTGCTCTGTAAAATTTGAGGTACTTGCAGAAATGTGAGGTAAGGCAGCCTTTTATATTTAAAGAAATCTGACATTGATCTTGTATCTAAAGGCAAAGTGGAGCATGGTAAAAGATTTCGATCTTCTTCCAACTCTTCCATGACACATTCAAGTTATATGGAGCCATTTAGATACTCTGCATGGCAAATGCTGTATTCTAGCCAATAGAGACGTGCTACTCAAAGAATTCTGTGTTAATGGCTTTTGCAGAATTTGGAACACACTATGGGAATGTTATCCCAGTCAATGAGGGGTTCAAGCCTTCCTCAAAAATCAAGAATCAAGAGAATACTCTGCAAATGCTGTTTCTGTCCCATAGTGAGAAGTTCATGGCCTTTTTTGGCAGCCCCCTGCCTGTGTTGGTGGAGTTCACACAGCCTTTCTGAAAAGATACTCCAAGGAGGAGTGGGCGCCAGAGGAAGCATGCGTCATGGGGGATGACGCACTCCAGCCCTATGAGAGAGTTGAACTTGTCCTGCTGCTCAACACTTCCTGCCGGCCAACACAGGCAGCCCTGCTGTGCTGGCACTCCGAGGAAATGCTTGTTTGTTCTGTGGGAAGAAGTGAACTACTCTCATTGTCAGTCAAAATTTATGCAGAGCTTCTGGGGAAAGAACAAAAATGCACTGTCCTGATGGTGCGCATCTAAACACCCATTTCATGCCTTCCATCAGTGCAGAAGGCTCTGCCACACCTCAGCAGGACAGTGATTCAAATGCAAAGCTTTTAGCAGGTACCAGGTGCATAGGTAAGGAATGGCTAGTAATGAAGATATTCATGGGAAGGAGACTGACAGTTTTAGTGGAAGTGCAGAAGTGGCACAGAAAGGGTCCTTATCCCCTGTGTACCAGTCAGTCCAGCCAGCTCAGTTTTTCTGTGCTCTTCCTGAGAGCTTTTTATCTGATTCCTTACAGTGGTGATACCAATCAAAATTATTATGGTGCACCACCAGATACCCAGCATCCTTCCATATTTCCTGCAATTGTGGGTGAGCATTTCTACAATACCTTCTACTGTCATATGGAATAGCACATGAGCTCAAAGATTCTGCATTATGTGGGATAGACACACAGCAATAAACTGATAAACAACCCCAGTCTTCAGTGGCCTAAATAAGTGCCCTGTTTGTCACATCACCTCATGGCCACCTTTGGCCATTTTGACAGCTCTTTCTATTCTGAATTTTAAACTCTCTTTAGGTATATTTTGGGGTGGGAGTGTAGAACCACTGAAAAATGTGTTCTGTGTTCTGCAGAAATGGTTGCCTTGCTATCCACTTCTGGGGGACCTTCCAGTCTAAGGGCATGGATTTCTTCCTGTGCTCTGACCTAAAAGACCTTACAGTCTAGCAAAGGCTCTAACAGGCATATTTTGTCTTGCATATCTACACAGAGAGACACACAGCTTTTTGTTTCTGCCAACATACATCAAAATAAGGACAGTGAAGCTGATGGTATGAATGTGATCAGGACTTTCCCTTTCCATTTTTCTCATTCCTATATGGCAGCACTGGGAAGCTCTTTGCTTGCTGGGCCAAAATAAAGCCTCTAGCACTTGCTTATATGGACATCTGTTTTTTTTCAAAATTGTATTCTAAGAGCTGTTACTGTTCTCGCATTTCTATATCATCAATGTGAAGGAACAGAAAAGATACATTGCAGTGTTTGCTCTGCTTGAAATCATCTAGCACAGCTTTGAAGGATTATTTCACTCTTGTTTAGCCAAATGGAGGCTATGAGTACTGCACAGAAGAAATGAAAGCCATGCATTACAACTCTGAAGCCAATGCCTAGACATACAATACAGCTCCCACCAACTCATATATGCACAATGACACACATACATAGGGCATAAATTCCTGTGATGGTATTTCTGACCTCTATCTTGGCTTGAAAATCTCCATGTGCAAAGCCTACTTCTGAAAATGTGAACTAAACTTTCTTTTAAGGTGAAAAAAGAACGGCAACAGAACACTGACTGATTTCGTATTAGAAAAAAAAAAAAAGCAAAGTGACAACAGTCATAGTATTTCCCAGAATTTTTTTTCATATTTTGAAATAGGATTTCCTGCTTAATCCGACTTTCTTTTTTTCTTTAGTAATCATCAGTTGTCTTTTTAAAGAGGAATACATTGTGTAAAAATGAAAAACTTTAAAAGTATTTCAAGAACTAAAAAGTCAGAGCAAAATTCTATTGAAGGAAGAAAATGAAATGAGCAACTCGAGTGATCTGGCCCTTTTCCTCCAGTGTTGCACCAGCCACTGTGACAGTGCAAGTATACACTATAATTCTCAGTTTAAGTAGAGATGATGAGTTCAGAACTGTATCATTTAGCAAAAGGAAAATGGCCATCCATACAGGGCAATCTGGTATATGTTGTCTCTAAAGCTGCTTAGAAATCATACATTTCCAAATAGTTATGTGCTGTGTGCTAGTGGCTCATGTGGTCTGAATTAAAACAAAATTGCCTGCATCTGCATTTTATCAGACTTTTTTGGTCTTCTAACATGCAGGTGGAAAAAAAAAAAATAAAAAAATTTTGCTGAATGTTTCAGACTACTATGGGAGAAATACAGACTCTATGTGTAAATATACTATCAGTTTTGATTTACTGATATGGTTCTCTAGGGCCAGTTTCCATTAGAGATAAAACCAATAAGAATAAATATTCTTTCAGCTTAATATATAAAGTTTAATTGCAATAGAGAACAGTATCCAAAAAATGTGGAGATAGAGCAAGTTCTAGCTTTTACTCCAACACGTTTGTTATGTTTCTTGTTGATTCAAAAACCATAGAGATTCACCTTACCATTACAAAGATTAACTTTTTTCTTTACTTTCTACTTTCATTCACAGCAGAGGAAGAGTTCAAATCCAGCGGAACCGTTCTGCTGCCCTCGCTTTGTGAAGCAACCACTATAGCCAGTATAAACCTCAGGTTCTGCCCATGATTTTTTCACCCTAAAGTAGACTGGTGACCTTGCAACCCAGCAGGGACAGGCGGAGAGTGTCAGTAAGAGAACCAGGGCTACTGCTGCCCAAGGAAGCAATGCTCCACCTCCTCTTATGCACACAGGGAGGGAGAAGGAGTGCCAGCCCCTGTGCAGCCTCCCATCAAGATCTCATTCTCAGTGGAGCTGCTGCATTTTTAGTTTATGTTCCCACAAATCACTATTTTCCTAAGCTCCTGACAACCAGCTATGAAAAAAACATAGTTAAGTGGCATATCTCTACACAGAGTCATGAAAACAAACATGGATTTTTGTTGTTTCACTCATTTGAGTAGGAACAAGTAAAGTCAACAGCAGAAACAGCTTCTGAAACAAGCCCAGCACTGGACCCATGGTGACCTGCCAAAGGTCATAGCCTGAGCAAATGTCATGTCAGACATGGCAGTCTCTTCCTTCGAGAAGCGTGATTTTCATCTAATTTTGCCTGGGGTTTTTTGCAGCCAGTTTCTTAGCTGTGGTCATAAACAGATGGATGGCTTATGACTGAGAAAGTGCTGAGTCAGAAAGAAGTAATTCTCACTTACTTCAGGCCAAGGTCAGAAAATCTATTTGTATGACATCGTACATACAGTATATATTAAGGTGTATTATATAGTATAACATACCCACATTAATATGTTATCTCCTGGTCCCTTGTTCATGCTTCTATGGACAAGGAACAGCACAGCTACATGTTGCAGTCAGGAATTCACTTCTCAGGAAACCCCTCATGTTTTCTCTTTTTCTCACATGAAGCAGGAATTTCTTTTATGTTCTTGTCCCTTTACCAAGATTCTATTTCAACAAGACATCTGGCACTCTGAGCCCTGCACACCCCAGAGAGATTTGCAGTGTTACTTTTTAATGTGTTATTTCTAGTAGAAAATCTAACTGATTAGATACGAGTTGCTGCCACACCTTTAAAATACTTATTAGTGACTATTGCTTCATTAATATTACTAGTGTCATTGAATGTAATGTTCTGATGTTACTCTTGCCTCTTCTCACGTGCTGGTTTAATTAAGGCGTTTGTTTGCTTTACTGTTATTACTTCCTGTACCAGGAAACCAAACACACTCTAAAGATGTTAACAATGGATTGTAGCTTGAGGGAATAATTTTTAAAAGTCCATTAAAGGGATAGGGATACTTTCATACATATTTCTGTTATTCCCCTAGAAGAAAGCAACTTGATTGCCTGACTTTATCTGCAGCATATGCTGATATTTGTTTGCACTGGCTGTTTGTCTGAACAGCTCAATTTCCTATATTTCCAACACAAGAATAAACCTAATGATATTCTATAGTGTGCCCCACTGCAGCCAAAGGAACATCTCAATTACTGAGCTTACCTGGAGAAACTCCAGCAAAAATCAAATTCTCTTTGAACCTTCAGAGTGCAGTTACAGAGCTGCAGTCACACAGGAAATCCCCTTGCACACAGATCCCACAGAAAGCACCTGACAGCCCTGCAGTTGGAGTGGTTTTGGGAAGATGTGCCATTTCACATACACTTGCCTGAGGAAGCCATTGTCCCAGCTCTGCGGGCTGGAACTGCTGGCGGTTGTGCCTGTGGCTGAGTGATTGCCAGAGAGTTTAGGGCAGGGTTTAGGATAATGTGGCCTCCCGTTCCCATACAGCCACTCACAGAGCAAGCAGGCTGGTGAGAAAGCCAGAAACCAGGGCCTTTCACTTGCCTGGCCCTTCACTGAGGTCTTCCGTAAAGTAGTGGCTATGGGGGATCATTGCAAACCACATTTTGTCTTGGAGACCACACTTAGCAGGTGCTGGCAAAGAGTGTGACACAGGCTTTTCTAGCTCTGCCAGGGCAGGCATTGGCCTAGAAGAGGCATTAGGACAAAAGAATCAATACTCTTCTCCCCCCACAAGAAAATAAGTGTGGGAGATACAGCTCAGTGATTCTGACAGAAACATCAGTGGAAAGCTTATTTTTCAGGAGGTCTTTCTGAACCTCACAACACTGAGATGACAGGGTCTGTGCACCCATACCAGGACATTTGTCTGGTGTCGCTGGCTAGTCCGTGAACCCCACATGTGATGCCTGGACGTCTGAAGTTTATTTTCATAAGGATGTACTGATCAGCTATGAAGAGTAGAACATTGCTCATAAATGAAATGCAGCCTGCAGCCAAGATCCTAATGAGCCACAGCTGGCTGCTGGTCTGAAAGGCTGGTATGTGCACTAATTACATCATGATGAAGAATCCTCACTGACATGTCACCACACTGCTTTCAGTACACAGAGCACAATTAGCCAAGTCTATATATAGGGAAAAATGAGTCTGCTAACTCCCTAATTCATCAGAATAAAGCAAATTGCAGAACCACAAATCACTGTCACGATACACAGAAATGTGCGTGAGCTTCAGCCTTGTAATCGGCTGATGAACTGGGACAGCTAGGACTAAGTAGACCCAAGAACCCATTGCTGGGGAAAAGGGTACAGGGCAGCAATTGTCTCTCCCATGTGCTAAGGCAATGACCCATAGCTAAAGGTCCTCAGTGATCCTTCTCTGGCAGCTGTGGCTATGTGCCAGTCTCCCAGCCAACCTAATCTTTCATCTTATCACAACTTGTGGCCTCCAAAGAGATGGTCTCCGTGCTTCTTTTGGGTTTTTTTTGTGGGTTTTTTTTTTGGTCAAAAACTCATGCAGTGCCTGAACTGCTAAATCTACTGAGAGCTAAAAAAAGGTAGTGGGTCAGAAAATCGGGTGCTACAAAACATAGTAACAGTGCCAGTTACACTGGAGCACCATCTACTGTCTACTAAGTATCTATTAAAAGAAGTGTGTTTAAGTGCCTCTCTTGCACTCACACTAGAAACTATCTCTGACTGCCTTCCTCTGATCTGAATTTTCTTTCTGCCTCCCAAGTCTTGTCTCAGGTGTAAAGCATAGTCATATTCTGAGGGCAGGGACCTGTATCTGTATGTGTCTGTGTCAGAGGACTTCAAGAAAGCAAGGTAGAGAAGAAACTCAATGGGCGTGATCTGCAGGGTACAAAGATGGGCAGGACTGAAGTAAGGCAACCCTGGCATTAAGCACAACAGGTGAGGCCCTACGTATACAAAGACAGTGGAACTCATCTCTCACCAGTTAGACTAATGTAAAAGAATAAGTTTTCCATATACCTATGAGAAAATCTGGCATTATTTCTCCACCCCTTCCTGCAGGGCAAGTGGGATGTAAGACATGGAGCAAAAGAAAATCTTCTGGACTAGTATTTCAAACTTCCCACAAGTTCAGACAAACATTTTTACATCAATTAGACTAGTTGCATCCATTAAAACTGCTGCACTAATTACAGCAGTACTTTTGGCAAGGTTTCAAGACTTTTGGCAATGACAGTAGTAGGAGTTTAAGGATGCAAAGCAAAATTTTGATGTAATGTCACAGGACCTCTGGTCCTAAACATGGGCCTGTAATACTTATCTTTCACCTCCTGATTACAGAAAGGGGATAAAATGAGGGTATGGTGAGAGAAGAAGAAAAAGAACAAAGGAGATTGTGGCTAATGGAGGTAGAAAACAGCAGTTAAAATCAGAATAAAGGGACTAAAAAGAAAAAAAAAAAGAAATAAATTAGTCAATGACTGTACAATATAGAGAAATGTGTTGAGAGAAATCTGCAGCTACAAGAGAGGGGTGAAAGACTGAATAGAGAGAAAAAACGAACAGAGAAAATAAAGTAGGAGGGAGAAAAAAGAAACAATGAATATAGAAAAGGTATTAGAACAAATGCAAAGATAAGAACTTTATTTGTATGACATACCAAATGGACAGCAAGTAATTAACAATAAAGTATTTTGCTACTCCATTAGGTCAAATATGTACATGTAAATGCAAAAACTCAGCTAGGACCGGTAATAAAGGGTTCTGTCTCAAGCATATACTTCACTGTCTCCTTTAGCCACTTTAAACTTAAAAAAATCTTTGTTCTTGTGACTTCTTGAAGTTGTTGGGTTTTTTATTTTTCCAAACAAGATTGCACCTACACATGTGAAGATGTAAAGGAGTGTGGTTTTCATTATGTAGTATTATAGTATGACCTCTCCAGGAGATCTCTAAAACATTTTCTGTAAAATCAGTAGAAATGTTGCTGTTCAAGTCTGGAAGCAACAGTCAAGCAATGGTTAGATTTCTTTCCCAACAGTTTATAAAAAGACAAGAGTTCCTGGCCTGTCTCCATGCTCTAAAGAGCAGCTCTGTGTGTACTCTGTGGGACAGCAACTGCTCTGTTTCCCATTTAAAATGCTTAAACTGTTCTCACAAACAATTTCTATTTATTTACATGAAACAGTTGGTCACTGTTGAAATAAGTGAGGGTTTTATCATTGCCTTCTGTGGATTTGTCCACTGGAGTGGACTTGGAAGTGGAGACAAACTCGCTGTAGAAGTGAGTTGAACCAAACAACCAGTCTCCAAGATTTTACAAACAAAAAAAATGTTTGCAAGTTTATTGAAGAAAGAAGGCAATTTGGTGCTTCTGTGTTTTTTTCCCCCAAATTTCCAAATACCTTCCTCTCAAATGCCATGAATAACCTGCTGTAACCTGTGCCTTTTGGATGCTGGTACAGAAACTTCACAGGAATTTGTTGTGCTGTCTCTGAATGTGCTGACAGAAGACAGGGTCTGGAGAGGTAAAGGGTGGTTGCAGGAAGCCGAGGGTTAGGACAGAAAGCCTGAACTCTTTCTGTCAGACAGAGGCAGAAGAGTAATGCAACAATTTTGTATTAATTCAGCATGGCTCAAAGTTCTGTACTGAGAAACCCTCTGAGTTCAGAGCTATGTGGCACTTGACACAGTTTTTTTCCTAAATGTATTTTACCAGGCTGTAAATGTAATCTGTTTAGTTTGGAAATAGACCCATACTGAGTAATATTCCAAGGCAATGTTTTTTGTATCTTTGGAAACCTGATTTCTGTTCCATCAGAGAGAGTCATTGTTAAAGCTCTGATTGTGTCTTGGATTCTCTCTTACTCTTTCTTGAAAATACCATTGCTGCACCTCTTCAGAGAGTCCTTTTGTGTGTAAAATAATCTTACCAGACAAAGGATGTAGAGGTTTAGACAAGATTTATTTGGGGGCTTAACTGATTGTCAGCAGCAGCAGCAACACAAACTGAAAAACTGCTTTTGTCAAAGAAAGGTTATCTGAAGGTCACTGGATTTAGAGAAAAGCACATCATTCTCTTCTTTGGCCGCCCTCACACTCTGCTCTTGCACATAGTGTTGTAGATAGATGTTGGCTTCTTAAAATAACACATCTATGATCATGCAAATCAGAAATTAGTGACACTTTACTAATAATGTTCTTATTCAAGGCAAACCACAAGCAATTTCATCTGCTCTGGGCCAAGAAGTGACATAAAAATTATGTCTTGAATCAAAAAAAGTTTTGAGATGATGGAATGCATGAACCAGATCATTTTCTCCCAGTGTATCACACATCTGAATGTGGTTAACTCATATATCTGATGGACATGATTCCATAGGTTTATTGCTCATAATGGCACAAAAATAATGTGGAAATACTGTAGTTTTCCAACTAATAAACTAGGATATTTCATCTAAAACTGGAGATAACCAAATGCTTGGCTAGCTACAATTTTTCCTGTTTGCACTTCTGAGAACTGATTTTGACTTTTAGTCCAGTCATATGGTATGAAGATTACAATGTGAAACTATGATTAAGGTAAACTCTTGCCAGCAGTATTTTCCTCAGCTTGGACTCATTTTGCTTAGGGATATGATATTTCAAAAGTGGTGGTTTAATCTTGTAATCTCATGTTCTTGGAAACACTTACAGTGACAATTATAGAGTCTGATTAAGTGACAGACTAGATTTCTAGGGTGCATAATGTTTGTTTGTTTGTTTGTTTTCTTCTGCAATATGCAGTAGTCACATTGTTTTCTATTGCATGGCTCTGGTGTTCTCATTCCCACCTTCCACGTGGGTAAAATACTTCACATGTACTTAATGTGAAGATGGAAGATCAATGTCTTTGTTAAAGAACTGGAGACCAAGCTATTTAATCCCAAAGTACCCACTGCCTATTTAGCAGTGCTTGCTCAAGAAGTGCTCCTTAGCAGGGACTTGGTGTGTTGACCCAGATTGCCACGAGGTGATAAAATATACCTTCAGGGGTGGCTGTGGGCAAGCACTTGTTGGGAAGAGCCTCGTTATGAAAACGTGGCTCTTTTCTCATCTCTCCCCAAGGGCACTGTGGGTGAAGGGGCAGGAAGAGCTGGCATTGTTGCTCTTTCCCCTGTGCTCTCCCCAGAGCAGCCGGTGGGAAATGCAGAGGCTGATGAGTGCATGGAGCTGGGGAGTGGTTAGGCAGATGATCTGTCTCACAGACTCAGAATGCAAGAAGGCTGAGGACAGCCAGTTTGCTCCCACAGTGAGACTACATGTACTAAGCTAAACATCAATGCAAGCTTCACCTCAAAAATTCTCAGTGAGGTTGGGTTTGTCTTAGTAGGTTCATCTACTTCCCGTTGTTCTCATGGACATCTCACAGCAGTCTGCCACTATTTTCATGACATAGGTCACAGTACATGTCATGGGGAGACAAGTACAGGACATAGTACAAAAATGGTCTTTCAGTTTCTCTTCAGGAAGATCATGCTTGTTGTGTGAGTTTCTTAGCTCTCATAGGAAATTGCTGAGGGTTTTGGGTTTTGGTTTGTTTTTTTTTTTTTTACAAGCACATCTGCTTAGCATCTGAATTTCTAAATAACTTAAAATTAAATAAAGGACAGGGTTAACCCATAAATCTGTGGGTCTTTAGGAATTGAATTTTGAATTGCTTCATCTGTTCTGCACTACAACAATGACTCTTTCCATACAGTTATTTTTACATGATCTGAAAACACAGGAATGTGGAACTGAGAAAAGTATGAGCTGCAGCCTTATACATCTCTTTAAATAAAATGTGTTAGTTTTACAGAGGCATCTTCACCACCTGAATGAAGTAGAAATGATGGCTAAGTAGGAATGACTGTAGGAAAAGCAAGCATTGATTTCTTGCAACACACTTATACTGGTG
This sequence comes from Brachypteracias leptosomus, assembly GCA_013401335.1. Lineage (NCBI taxonomy): Eukaryota > Metazoa > Chordata > Aves > Coraciiformes > Brachypteraciidae > Brachypteracias > Brachypteracias leptosomus. Next base: position 130,064 of record VYZX01011889.1, read on the forward strand.
ATACTGCTACACTAACTCCAGGCATGAGTTTGCAAATAGCACTAGTGCTATTGTTGCAGTTTAGAAGATGACACTTACGTGTGTGGACTGTGGCTGTACAAACCCAAGAATGCTCTTGCCTGTGCATCCAGGTGCTGTTGTGGATGCTCCCTGATGCTCTGTGAGAGTAACAGCCACCCAGCCCCAGTCTCACATTGCACAGAGAGGCTGCAGCACACTCCAACTCCTCCCTGCCCTCAGCACCTTAGTCTGAAGAATGCTATTCTTCAGCTGCCTGTTATCTCCTTGACTAGTGGCTGCGACATACCCTGAGATTTTTAATCAAATGCATCATCCAAAAATGACATTAAACCACCTAATAAATGATCTGTTTTTAAATTTGTGAATTGGTGTATTTTTTAATGCATCAGGAATGCCTTTTCCATGTGGGTTTCTTAGGTACTTCTGCATTAGCAGAGGTTGCTGGTATCAGACTTTGGACTCTAGCTGATATAAACCAAGACACCTTCATTTATAGTGTGAAGCTTCCATGACAATATACACTAATGGAAAATTCGGGCCCAAAAATATAGAGGAAACAGCTGACGGTGCACTAAAATGCATGCACCTTTCAAAGAGGCACTGGTTTAGCTTATTTTCTGCTTGTTGCCAGGAGTCCCTGTTAACTCCTACCTGTCCAATGAAGTGCTAAGAGAATTAGTTTTACCACTTTTGTCAGATTGCCAGTTTTTCACAAAATAATTACCACTGGTAAGCTGCAAATGTCACCCTTGATATCTTGCTAGGACTCAAGCCTATAACATAGTTCATTGACTTCTGATGCCAGACTTCATGACTTAAGACTTCATGACTTCATGACAATTCTAGCGTTAGCTATATGGAATAAAATAGCTGATACCTCAGAGCTGACTGAGTAAAACCTCTCTCCCAATTGCAGTAGCAGATTGAGCAAAATTCTCACTGAGGAATGTGAGTGAAGTTGATAATTTTGCATGGCAATCTATGAAGCTTAAGTATGGACTAGTTAGAGACATCGTAAAGTAACATCTCTGTTGTATAAAGCAATAAGAACAATGCATCTTAAAAAACCCACAAAGAACAAAGTCTCAGCTTCTGTGCAGTCTTGGAAAAAATTCAAGACACGTATTACTCAAGCCTCATATCCACATATCCAAGATCTGAATACACTACAAAATGTGATGATGTGATATTACTTTGCTTGTTTCTGTATGTACATATGTGGAAGGAAGAAAGATTGATTTTAGAATTTTATAACAGCATGTTAAAAAGCACAGTTACACTGTAATAACACTATTTTGCTGTGATCCATGTGACAGTCTGTTCTCCAGGCAGAAAATTCTGACATAAGAGCTCTTATTTTGATTTCTCTGTGTTCTACTGCTATTTGTGTACAAGTTCATTCTGATTTTTATCTTGGGGGTTGTAGTGACATTCAACAAACGAAGGAAAGGACACATACTTACCTATTTGCTTTACACACTGATTTGTAAGGTCCCCAGAATTCTGAAGGAGTCCCTCAGGACCTACTAGAAATGAGAAATATTTTATTTTTCCAGATGGTTTTGTAAAGCCTGTTCTTTATTGATGATTAATGCTCACACATTCAATCACAAAAAGAGTTAATAATTTTGGTTAAACACTAATGATTCTTTTCTATACAGAAAATGCTAGCTACCACACAGGGGTACAAGACCCTTGTAATCACTGTGGATTTTGAACCCACAGACTCATAAAAAGGCTCCTGGTCTAGGAGCAGCCTCTGAGATGGTGCTTGAGTCTATGTGGTACACAAGCATCTGCTGGGCCTCCTCTTGCCCTGTGACTTGTGCTATGGAGATTCTATTTGTGCCCTGTACTCCAGAGAAACATTCAGCCGCTTTCTCTATCCATCGGGATCCATCTTAGATTCAGTTGTCCTTTTTCTTTCCTTTCTTCCTGTCTCCTGGGTCCCACTTTGACAGGACATTTCACTGCAGTCATCCAAGCTCTTCGCCCTCTGAGTGTTGAGTAAACAGCTATAAATGGCATCCTGGCCCTCACATGGTTTCACTTTGCTCTAAAAGAAATATGAGAAAGTATCTGTGCAGATGTTCTCACCACAGCTAGGAGATACCAGGCCATATTCTTTAAGATCATTGTCTAGCCTGGCTGGATCTGTCACCTTTGGCTTTTTATATACATTTGTCTTCAAAAAGTTGTCCAGATCCCTGTCCAACAGCTGGCACTTTGCAGCAGCAGCCACCAAAGGCCTCAAGCCTGGAAAATAATTTTTAAATATTCCCATGCAGGACTGTCACTTTGTTTGAACTGTTTAGCTTATTCAGCACTGGAGCCATGGAAAAGCTGATTAATGGTTTGCTTATTTTACAGACTAACAGTCCACAAGCCAATTGCCCACTAATATTTCTCTGATGAGCACAGGCTTATTTCTGTGTTGCAGTGGGTTGCTGAGAAACTAAACTTCTACATTCCCAGACTGTTCATGATTATGGTAACAACTACCTGAAACGAAGTGGCTATTACCACATTTAAACCTAGCATGTAGCCCTGTTTATTTACCATAGGTCATACGAGTTGACAGAAAAATTTCCCAGAATTTTGTTTTAGAATGAAAAGAATTTCATAATGAAAAAAAGAGATTCTTTCATTTAAGGATGAAAGAAATACATGATAAAACATGCGGAAAAAAAAATAAAGAAAAAAGCAATATATTGGCTGATTGACACAAGCTGCTATTACAGTTTGTCCAGCAGAACGGTACTTTCTTAAATAAATAATTTTGTTCACATCATTTAATTCAGTAGCATTAAATAGCCCTGTATCTGCTTTCCATATTTTTGAAATCAGTTGTCTTGTGTTGGCTCTTTTGATATACAAATATAGACTGATCTGTACTACAGTAGATAGGTTTAAATTTCATTCTAAGGAATGAGATAAAGACATTGTAAAAATAGAGAGCTTTTGCTTTTTCTTTTTCATCTCTTACAGTGCTGAAAATGGGAGGTATTATTCATTATAATAGTAGAATAGAACATTTCAGACAGAAGCACACTTTGCTACAAGAACGTACTTTAATTTGCTCAAACACTTTAGTCTGAAGGCTTTATAATGCTTATTATATCCTACAAATTATGTTTCAGGAGTCATCTTACTTAAATATAACAATGGAGGAAAAAAACATCATTCACATTTATCCTCTTCTGCTTACTAAAGTGCATTTGATAGCTCTGTATACTCTCTTTTGGCATACTGACTTTATTTGAGCTTGAAAATTATATACTAGTCCAAGTGTTTTCAGGGTTTGAAGGTAAACATTTAACTTTCTTTTATTAAATGCAAAGAGAAAAACAGTAATGCAATTTTAAAGCCAAACAGGAAGGACAGAAAGAGGGAGTGGGTCTCTTATTAACACTTTTGTTTTGTTTGCAGGTTCCCTTACATTTAAAGAACTTAGAATTTCTTAGCAGTTCATAGAAATGCCAAAGCTCTATCTTAAATGCATTTGTAGCTCCAAAGGGCTGGGAGGCTGTTTGGGGTCTTTTATTATTATTTTAAATTAGTTTTCTTTAAGAACATCAATGATTTAGGCTCTATATACAGTGTTTGCTTCCTGAAACTATCATTTCAGAGGGCAGGGATGCAAAAAAAAAAACCTAACAGGTTCATTTTAGCCATATTTAAAACCTTCACAAAGGCCTGATTTTAAACAAAATATCCACTGGTGGAGCCCTTGTGCCAGTCTTCCCATCATTACCTCCCTCCCTCATATTCACAGAACAGTGGGCTCAAATTTCAAAAAAGCCAATCTCTCTCTAGCCTGCAGAGATTTAATTCCCCTGCAGGACATCTCTCACTGGGGTCAGTTCCTACAGAATAAACAGCTTTTCAGTGCACCTGCAATTCTGTACAGGAATGGTTAGGAGCTGACTTGGGACCAAAGATTTTCTTCTGCACCAGTCTCTGGTGGTTTAGCCACCTTCTGAATGTTTAGCCCTGATGAAAAATTTCTCCCTCTGTGGACTGAAGATCACTTCTCTGCCTGGAATGGAGTTGAGTCTCTGAAGTCTGGAAAACATAAAATGAAAGAAACTATCATGTTCCTCATAGCAGCCTTGGTGGCCCTGAGGACTTTTTTGCTCTTTGTCTCCAGGGATGCACGTTGATTTTGCCATTGAGGTCTTCTATTCATATCTCAAAACCGTGATACAATACATATGGATCTTACATGCAGTCTTGATTTCCAAAAGTTGACAATTTCTAGGAATTCAGCTTCTCTGAACCAGGAACTGGGGAAAATGGGGGAAATTTCAATAATCAAACCCTTCTGAAATTGTTAGCCAACAGTTCCCAGTGAAACAGATGATTCACTTATCAGTTGTTGTCTGCTATACAACAGCACCGCTGCCCTCAAGAAATGAGCAAGTTAGTAATAAATCCTGTATTCTAAACAGGAAAAGATTCTTCAGCTGGGCATGTCTGAAAAAAAACCACCCCAGCTGCTGTCTCTCAAAATAGCACATAGTGGAATGACTGTGCTCCTCACTCACCCCTAGAGAAGTTTTATGGCTTAAGTCTGCTGACTTACTGCCATTACCAGAACTACTGGAGCAGGGGCAGGTTCTGAAATTAAGGTTATATAAGGGAGATGGAGATGGAACTGTTTATTTGGGTTTGGACTTGGGTGTGAAGGGAAGCACTGGGGACACTGACCTTGTTGCTTCAGAGATTTTTTTTTTTTAATCTTGATGTGGTTCCTGGCAGCAGACTGCATGCCTTTTTCTGCTCCTGGTGCTCTAAGGGACAGCAGACCAGCCATATAGGGCAAAGGTGATAACTACTCTTAGGTCAATAGAAAACAAAGCGACTTAGAAGCTTCTTCCTCTGCCTTTCCTTCCCCTCTGAAAATTTCATGCTTACCTGGCATATAAATTACAGGAAAAGAGGAAAGACATGTGGATACTGTCAATAGGATAAATGGACTCTGAAAACAAAGGGCAAGGTAGGGGATAGAGACAATCATTTGATTACATGATGAATAATGCTTCTGCAAACAACAGGGCTCTGCTGTGAATTAGGAAGGCCAGAGCTGGAGTGGACCAGAGCAAATACCTTGCTTGCAAATAATAATGACAAAAAGATCCTTGACCCTAAGCTCCCCAACGCACAAATCCTGTGTGAAACAGTAACTGTTTTGAGGTAGATTGAGCATCACTCTGTTAAGTCTGCAGGGATGGACCTTTTCTGTGCTTGCACTAAGTTCCTTTGGGAGATGAGCTTGTCAGTCTTACATTGGCTTTATAGAATGGGAGACACATTTTGCTGATCTTGTTTAGGGCTGATCCTCTATTAAGGACTTGTCACACATCCAAGCACTTAGATGGCATTATTATGCCATACCTTCTGAATCTTTTCCTGGGTGGTAGCTTATAAGTAAAGTCTTAAACTGTCTTCCGACAGTATGATCATATTAAGTAAATTTAGAATGTAGATGATAAAACATTAGCAATAGCCAATTAGTTTAAATTCTTCTAGACATTGGTGAAATGTGAGATTATTTTAAAAAAAAAATCATAGTTCTCTCATTCAAAAAAAAAGAAACCCCAACAATCAAAACAACTAATCTAAAACCTGCATTCAGAATTGACAAAATACCAGTTTCAAAGTGCACCTTTAACCTCTTAGGAAGGTGCAAGAACAAATCACATCACACCCAAGAAATTCAAGGTTGTAAGTAAGACATAGAGGTTTGAAACAAAGCCAATTAATAATGAGAACAAATCACCACGCAACATGATGGAATCTTAATTGCCATGTGTTCTCAATAAAAATTCTCAGTAAAAATTCAACCCAAAACACAAGCTGAAGGAAAGAGCTGATGGAATACCACAGCCTGTGTTACAAAGAATAGCAGCCCAATGTTTCCTTGTGGCCTGGAAATCTACAGTGCAGCACAATATTAAAAGATACTGGTTTTATTGAAATGTCAGAGATTCATAGAATCATTTAGGTTGGAAAGGATCTCCAGGATCATCAAGTCCAACCTTTGTCCAACACCTCCCTGACCCATAGACCATGTCTCAAAGCACCACATCTACTAACTTTTTGAACACCTTCAGGGATGGTGACTCCACCATCTCCCTGGGCAGTCTGTTCCAGTGTCAAACCACTCTTTCATTAAAGAGCTTCTTCCTAATCTCCACTCTAAACCTCCCCTGGCACAACTTGAGGCCATTACCTCTTGTCCTGTTGTTAGTTACTTGGGACAAGAGACCAACACCGGCCTTACTACAACCTCCTTTTAGGTAGTTGTAGAGAGCAATGAGATCTCCTCTCAGCTTCCTCTTCTTTAAGCTAAACAATCCCAGTTCCCTCAGGCACTCCTCATACGACATATTCTCCAGACCTCTCACCAGCTTTGTTGCCCTTCTCTGCACCTGCTCCAGCACCTCAATGTCCTTCTTATNCCTTCTTATCTTGTGGTGCTCAAAACTGGACACAGTACTCAAGGTGCGGTCTCATGAGTGTTGAGTCCTGTAACTCCTAAGCCTGTCTCAGCTACCTTTGCTGCCAGTGGCACACGACCAACCTAGCATCTCATGAAGACTACAATATTTTCTAATAGAGGTTCTCCCCAAAAATCTGTCAACAGAAAAATGTCATCTTTTTTTTCTCTTAATCCTTTTCCTTCCTGTTTTTCATTTTCACCTTGCTGCATTTAGACATGATGTTACATTTCTGATAATTTCAATACTTTTTTTGACATTTTGCTATGCTTAACATTCTTAGGTCCAAAGTTTTTGCTCAGCCCAACCAAAAAAAGACAGGCTAAGATCAAAGTTCTAATCCTAGATTTTGATTTATTTTTAAAAATTGGTTGTACTACAAGTTTGGGAGTGTTACTGCTAATCTTTCTTTTGTGATAGTTTGCAACACATAATTAGTTATGTTACTAACCAAGTTAGTTTCACATAGGATAATGAAAATTTTCTGGCCGAGTTTAGAATCATTAAGGTTGGAAAAGACAGCTAAGACCATCAAGTACAACTGCCAACCCAACACTACCATGACGACTAGACCATGTCCTGAAGTGCCATGTCTACTTGTTTTTTGAACACTTCCAGGGACGGTGACTCCACCATTTCCCTGGGCAGTCTGTTCCAATGCTTGATCACACTTTCAATAAAGAAATTTTTCTTAATATTCAACCTAAACCTCTCCTGGAGCAACTTGAGGCCATTTCCTCTTGTCCTATTGCTTGTTACTTTTGAGAAAAGACCAACCCACTCCTCACTGCAACCTCCTTTCAGGTAGTTCTAGAGAAAAATAAGGTCTCCTCTTAGCCTTCTTTTCTTCATGCTACACAGTCCCAGGTCCCTCAGCCACTTTTCAGAAGACATGTTCTCCAGACCCCTCACCATCTTCATTTTCTTTGTGGACCAAAAGCTGTATATTTTTTTGCGGAGTCAAAGTTCCTTTGGGTCTTATCATGGNTATACTGCAGTGTCCAAAACTGGACACAGTACTCAAGGTGCAGCCTCAACAGCACCGAGTACAGAGGCACGATCACTTCCCTACTCCTGCTAGACACGCTATTTTTAATACAGGTCAGGATATTGTAGGCCTTCTTGGCCACCTAGATTCACTGCTTGCTCATGTCCAGTTGGCTGTCCATCAGCACCCCCAGATCCTTTTCTGCCAGTCAGCTCTCCAGCCACATTTCCCTAAGCCTGTAGTGTTACATGGAGTTGTTGTGACCATAGTGCATGACCCAGTGCTTGGCCTTGTTAAACTTCATACAATTGACCTTGACCCATTGACCAAGCCTNGGCCTTGTTAAACTTCATACAATTGAACTTGCCCCATTGCCCAAGCCTGTCCAGATCCCTCTGCAGAGACTTTCTACCCTTGAGCAGATCAACACTCCCTCTCAGTCTGGTGTCATCTGCTAACTTTCTGAAGGTGCACTCAATCCCCTTATCCAGATCATCGATAAAGACATTAAACAAGACTGGCCCTAAAACTGAGACTTGCGGAACACCACTGGCCACCAACTGGCTTTAACTCCTTTCACCACAACTCTCTGGGCTTGACCATCCAGCCAGTTTTTAAGTAGTGAAAAGTCCACCTGTCTTCGCCATGAGCCACCAGCTTCTCCAGCAGAATGCTATGGGAGACAGTGTCAAATGCCTTACTGAAGTCCAGGTAGATGACATCCACAGCCTTTCCCTCATCCACTAGGTGGGTCACCTGGTTATAGAAGGAGATCAGGTTGGTCAGGCAGGACTTGCCTTTCATGAGCCCATGCTGGCTGGGCCTGATTCCTTGATTGTCTGTGCATATGCTGAGTTTAAGAGCCTTTAATCTGAATCCACTTACTCTGCCCACTAAGAAAAAAATGCAGACACTTCCCTAGGCCCAAACCATAAGTGTAGAAAGCAGAACTGAATCCTGAATGGGGAAACATTTCAACAGGGATTCCTTTCATTCGTTTTCCAATACTGTCTCCTTGTCTCAATCTGAAAAAACCTGTATAAACTCCTGAGTAAACTCAGCCTAGATGCTCCTCATATTGATTGTATCTCATCTTGTAGGAAAAACAAATTGTGGTTTGGAGTTTGTGTAGAAACTTTCTGATATGTGTTTTCAAGCTGAGATTTTTTTTAACACACACAGAAACTGTTTTCTGCTTCATCATTTTACTCTGACAATCCAGAAACAACCAGACTGTAGTTTATCAAAGCCTGTGACAAAACACTTCATGGAAGCAGGTGAGACAGATTAGAGACTACTGTTACAGCTGTATGGGACTGCACAGGCAGCTGCATCTCTCTGGTATTTCCTTTTCCTTGAATTTTACCATCAATTTTTTCAAGCAAGTTTGGAATTGCTTCAGTTTATGTGGCTTGCACCTGAGCTATGCAAAACTTTTAATCTGAAATTCAACTTTATTACCTGCATTTGGATTTCATTACAGACATGACCTGAAGTCATTGCTTATACATTTTCTTAATTGCATAAAACACTTGAATGAGCTTCTACAATACACATTTCCCAACACCACCATGAGAACCTCACAGTTTCTCATGAAGTCAGCTGAGACAAAAAACAATAGCTTTTGAGGAATACTAAGGAATGAGAAAAGAGATACAAGTACAGGAACTTATGAGTGCTTAATGAAGACATAGCAGGAAGTTCTCATCACACTTTCTTGTAATATCAACATAGGCAGGGTAGTTATTCTATGAACATAATTGAGTAAACTGCAAAATGATAAAACAGAGTATAATTTCCACAGCGCAAATTAAAACTGTGAACTCTACTTTCAAAAGGAGCACTGAAACAAAGAGCACAGCAGGATACAAAGACTGAGTTAGACATTCATAACATGTTAGGAAAAACTAACCAGAGTTTTGAAAGGGACAGAAGCTCTCCTGATTCAAGGCATAAGCCAGCATTAAACACCTGAAACTTCAGAGCACCTTAGTATGGTGGCAACTTACATTAAATCATGGGTTGATGATTTGCCAGTATTGTGTTGCGGTTTGCAATTTTCATTTTGAAGTTTGAAATGAAGTTCAAAAATTAGAGAAAAATCCTCATTTGTCCCTTGATAGGTACAATCTCCTGCCAGCTCCTGCATTGGATCCCTCCTGCACAGTCATTTCTTCTGGAGGAACTGATAATAGACACTCTACTTCGAGAAACAGGACTTCTGCTGCTAACAAGGATGGCATTGTTTATGTTGCTATGAAGACTTGGTATTCATTTGGATAGCTAAATTCCATACAACTGAATGAAATGGATATCCACAAACTGTTTAGCAGCATTTTGTCAGAAGCCCAAATCTGTTGAAGGCAAGAGGGACAAGAAGGAAAAATGTGTATTTTCCAAAGCCGAGGAAAACATCTTCATGACTCATTATTATAAAAGGCCACTGCCAGTCTCAGCGCTGTACCTTAAATATATGTGCTCTCAGACTTTTTCAGCACAAACAAATGTCTCTCCTTTGAAATTTTTTTCATCTCTTGCCTCTCAGTGCAGCAACTAACTGCAGAGATGCTGACGACTGGCAGTGGCCATGCTGTCACTGTATTTCAGATTTCCTCATCATTGCAATGTGTTCCCCAATGTTCCTGCTTGCAGTAACAGAAACTACATCAGGCAAGGCTGGTCTCACAAGACACAACTACTTTATGTGTTAACCAGCTTTGCTAAGAGCAGCTGTTGAATATAAGAGCTGTCAGTGACTTAGTCCACACAGCTGCCATTGACCACTGATAACTTCATAGCAGAAGCAGTAACACATGCAGAGCCACAAACACAGAAGCAAAACCAAGTACATTTTCTCATATACTTTGGTGACTGCTAGATGTGAACAGATTTCCCTTTCCTCAAGCAAGTGAGTGGGGGGCAATCAATGTATCAATACTTTCAAACTGTGGTTCCTAGAAATCAGTTTGTAATTGTTAACTAGTGTGAGGTAACTAGAATGACTAATCACTTTGCAGTTAGCATATACATGCTAGCATAACTTTAGGAAATGTCTATAAAATGTTATTATATATACAAGTTAATATAAAAATGGCAGGACAGCTGTGTTTCATTGGCATTCACACCCCCATTAACATTCAAAGATCAGTTTTCCTCACCACTAGATCTACAACTGAAATGTGGTTATCTTTTAAATAGATAAACTAGAAGGCAGCAGATATCTATAAAGGAACAAAACCAGATCCCATTAGTGATGAAATGTAGTATCACTTAAGGGACAAAATACATTTTGTCAAGTAGAGCTTTTAATTGAAATAACAATAAACTCCAGATTCCAGATAGGTATAACTTTCTACTGAAGTCTTTTGAAATTTAATGCAAAAAGCAAGTAAAGAAAAACACATTAAACATTTCATGTAGGGTTTTTTCTGTTTTCTTCTTAGTCATCTTGCATCTCATCCTTGTCTATAAGCTTTGACATCTACTCTTCCTCTATTCTTCTGAATTTAGCTCTCTGTCCATTTTTTGCAGAATCACAGTTACATAGAGTGGGTATCCAGTAAAGCCAGGGCTTACATAGAAATATTGACTTTCTTTAGGAGCTGAAACAGGCAAATGACATCACATACTTCCAAATCATGTCTTCTGGAAGAGTCACAATATATTGTCCAGCGTGGACATCCTTGATATAGGTAGTTTAAACTTTCTGTAAATTGAAGAAAAAAACACCTTAGATACAGGAAGACAATATTGTAGTCTTTGTTCTCCTGTCCAGTTTGCTGAATTTGTGGAGAANCTATCCTTAATGGAAAGTTTCCTTGTAATTGTTATAAATTGAAAGTTACCTTGTAGTTGTAAATAGATCAAAGGACTGTAAAGTTGACAGGTAGTCTTGCCTTTGCTGAAGATATGATACTTGAATTTGAAAAATAAATGAGAAAGCATTAAAAGTACTCTTTAATCCTGCCTAACAAGGTATAATGAATTTGGTTTTCTGCAAAGCCATTTGTGCTGGCAGAATGTCTGTACAATATATGAAAATGTGTAATTTTAAAGGTAGCCACAACTTAAATAGAAAATATGCTCACAGAAGCAAGGTTTATATGGTAAGGGCAATGTCATTATGCATCTGTTGTCCATTTTACTTAGCTTTTATCTTCTGAATAGAGTCTGCCCCTCCATTTTTCTTATTTTTTCAATTGTAGTTGAAAAGTTTTCTCATTTCAAAAGACAACAACCTCTGAAATATGCCAGTATGCCATGCTTCATCTTTTCACAGGGAAAGCAAATTTTAAAATACATGGTGGTTAAAGTTGCTTCTGTCTTAGGCTGTTGAACTACTGAAAAACCTTCAGAAGAAAAACAGTGGGCTCACAAAGATATTTTGTGGTCCCAAATCATTCCATTACTTCAAACTAAAAAAAAATTCCTGCGGTTGTCAACTGTTATACTTTTTCTCAGTCTGTACATTAAAAACTCCCTTCTGTGTGTGCTTTTTACCTAAATATTGTTGATTGGGACATGAACTCTATCTTGAAGTATTGAGCAATTTATAACACATCAATGTAATGGATTGCATATATTTAATGTATCTTAGAAAAACTTTCCTTCTCTTGCTTGATCCTTACTACCAGCAATTTTCCCTTCATTGAGAGAGGAACTCTCAGCATTCAAATAAATCACAAATGCATATAATGTATTTAGTATGTCTATAAATGACCTGAAAATACAGAGCATCAGAACACTTTAATTTGATAAGTCTAGGCTGAAATTTTCCTGACCTGCAACAGCTAGTTTAGGGGCTCTCTCACTTGCACAGGCTTTACCTTTGATTCATGTTGAAGCTTGGCTTTCTGTTCCCTTCCCAAGTTCCCTAGTTCCCTCAGGCTACAGAAGGTGCAGCACACCAGTCCCCACCTGGCTCTTCTACTGCTGCTGCTACTGACCAGTAGAAAATGGAAAGCTTTGCCTCTGGCATTGTGTTACAGAAAAAGTGATAGAGGAGGATATTCAATCTCTTCATTCCACCTTTTAGAGGCTAAAAGAGTTTGCAGAACCCACCTGCTCCTTCATATAGGGATAAATAAGGTGCATTTAGATCCAGTGGGGTAGAATCTCAGGACGCATGGAAGGGATCATGCAGGGGAGAGGAACCCACAGTGGCTGGAGCCACAGGGAGGACCAGATCCTGTGGTGGCAATTGTAGTGAGCTCTGTGGGGTCTGCTCCAAATTTCTAACTTGCACTTCTCATGAGGCATCTAAACCTCAGCAAACCAGGAAGGCACATGCAGAACTTCTTGTAACACAGAAAGAGGAAATACTTAGACACATTTAAAGGCACTGTTAAACAATATTCTGAAGTAAAATTTATGCTTGCCTGAACAGTTCCATGAGAGAGTAGCTCAGTTTGCAGACCAAAGATTGAGGTTTTCAGTTTTAAAATTACATGGGGTCTGGACAACAAACCTACATCTTTTTTCCAGCTCACATTCTTGTCAGAAACAATATGAGCTTAGTGATCAGAGGGGATGGCGTGCATTGGTGTCAGCCCATGAGATGGGCCAGAAGCCACATTTTGGCTGATTCTTCTGCAGGTAGCAATTTTTGTCAGAAAATTTCACAGATGTGAAATAGGACAGAGTGATTAGGAGGAGAAACAAGCAGAAGCCGCTTCTACTTGGCTGCTTATGAGGATGATGACAGCCTAGTAGGCCACTGAGATATGCAACTACATTACTCTGGGAAGTATTTAACTTGTGGAAAAGATGGAAGAATTGGGTTCCTTGATATAGTAACCTAGACTGAATTCCAGCAATGTCACATACACCTCAGCTGTCTAAGATTCTTGTTTTTATGTATTTATTCTTGTATCACCCTGTCCTTCTGCATTCATACTTGTGTACTTGCGCATGCTGGAAAATAGTTGTATCTTGCCTTTGTTATGGGGTTAAAAGCAATTTATCTTTAGGTTTTTTGGTTTATAGTGCACTGCAACGGGGCTATGTATGGAAATCCAATAGAATAGTACTGCTTGTCTTTTACTTCCAGACTATGGGATTCCAATTCTATATTTCATAAGAAAGAAATTATTTACAGAGACAATAATCATTCACTGGAACAACCTCCCTAGGGACATGGTGGAGTCCCCATCACTGGAAGTTTTTGAGATGTGGCTGGACCTCGTTCCCAGGAAAGGCTGGACCAGTAGATCTTTTGAAGTCCCCCCCAGTCTTGACTGTTCTGTGTTTCTATGTTTCCATGACTTCTTTTTATCCAGTTACAGAGATGTATGGTCAGCTTAGGACCATGAGAAACTGCATCTGTTGTAGCAGCTACATTAAAAATCAGAATAATGTTAGGAAAAGTTACTGGGCTACAGTTGCACAATATCACTCCTCACTTTCAGAAAAAAGTCCATATTCCATAATACATTACTCTTTCTTTCAGGTCACTCTGCATTTTTTTTTTGGTTTTGTTTTCTCAGGTCATTGCTTTGCACTGTTCTAAGCATTCCCTCTTAAATGCTGAAGAGAAGACGACTAATGAGCCTTTCCTATATTATTAAGTTGCATTTGTTCTAGGCCCTAGGCCTTTTTGTTATATACATTTGAGCTTAAAGTCAATATAGGTTTTCTTTTCTAGCATACATTATGAGAATTACTGACAACTCCCACTTTGCATTACATACAGCTTCATTTCTCCTTGCAGCATGCCTGTGAGGCTCTAAGGATGCAGATTTTGTGAGGCCACTTCTGCAAAACACCATCTGCTCATCATAGCCCCTCAGACCAGGAAAGTCAAGACTGCAATAAAAGTTTTTCATTTTTCAGTGAAGGAAATGGGAACTAGAAAAAGAATAAGATGACACTTAAAAAAAAAAAAAAGACAATTGAACTCAGTCAGACATTTTTTGAACCTTTGCTCTCTGCAAGTTAGGAAAAGCATCGCAAGCCTCTGCAAAGCTCAAGAGGAGCTATTGTATGGGAACAGGTTTCACACTGCTAAATCTGAAAGAAGAAACAGAAATCAGACTATCTCCAGTTTAGATCCTGGTCCTTGTGGCAGTCACTTCTTTGGTTATCTTCTGAAAAAGGGAAAGGTACGTAAACTCAGTTGGAGCAGCCCTAGAAAACAGCTCCTGGGATTCCTGTTTCTTCACTGAGTACTTCATTACGAAAATTGTGCCAAAGCTTTGCTTTCTGGATTCTTTCTTCATCAGTTAAAGTTCATCAGCAACTATTGTATTCTCAGAGGCTCCTTCAAGTATCTGTCCATCTAAAGCTCATTTATTCTGTTCATTAAATGGTGAGAAAGCTTCTGCTATGACTAAAATTCCTGCCACTAAAAGGAGCAGTGGCAGGGCTGTTTGCTGACCTCACACCCGTAATAAGTTTTTAGTTCCTTTGGTTTTCACATCAAGGAATTTAAGTCTCCTTATTGGGTCCTCTCTTGAGTAACCTTGTTGTGTTTGTTTTGTTTGCTGTTGAGTTTAATTTACTGTGTCTTTCATTAAGCTGATTCAGCTGTTACCTATGCTGTGAGTATTTGAAAAAAAAACACAACCTTTTGGCCATTAAAAAATAAAGAAAAAACATGTCACCAAAGACTTGCCAAATTACAAAAATTGCTGTAGCCATTTTTTCTGGAATGGGTCCTCTTTTTACCGATTCTACCTGCAGTCTAGATAGATCTATTTATTTGGTAACAGTGTTGTACCATTTTGGCTGAAATTATTGTTCTTCAGGTCCTGTGTTTCAATTCAATTTTGCCTATAGGCTGAACAAACAGATCTCTTGTCTCCTCTCCCGTTTGACTATTTACTCTGATTTTTTTCTTGGCGTGTTTAATGAAAAGGCCTGTCCTAAAATGACTGGGGCATTTCATCTAGATACAAACCAAAGAAGGCAACTTCAGCAACATCAAGATCTCCCACATTATAGTTGCATTTCACCAGGAAAGAAAAATAAGTAGCTCTCAAGGATTTATCGCTCAGTCATCAGGAAAGTTTTTACAGTGCTATTTTTAAGAATGTCATGGGAGCAAATTTCACAACACCTTTCCAAGCTACTTTGGCTGTGGAGATAGGCAGCTGCAGGGTCTGGGAGGCATTCCTGCCTGCCTCAGGCCACAGCTGATGAGAGTCGGGGTCTCCAGACCTGCCACCTGCACAGCATGACCAGGAGCATTGCCTATGAGTCCCACAGTCTCAATGTCACCTTTATCTGCCACTTCTGTCCTCACTGGAGACATCTCCTTGTTCAGCAAATCTTTCCTTTGCTTCTTCTGAAGCCCTCCAGCTGTTGTTGGCAGTTCTAATACTATCATACAGCATAACTCTATTTCAGTGTGTGCCCACAGGCATGCAGCTCACATACACTCACCTCTCTCTTACCCACAGATATATATTGTTGTGGTTTAAGGTTTGAGGAGGGGGAGGGACAGGTAGTGCAGCTCTTCTACTCCCCTTCCTGCCACACTCTATAAAAGGACACAGGAAGTTCTGCTTGCCCCTTCCTTGCTGGGATTGCTGCTGGGACTGTACCTCTGCATGGCTGGCTACAACTCCACGTGGCTTGGGAGGAATCCAACAACATCCGAGGATCGGTGTTGTATATATTTGTATATATATCTTCTCTTGATACCTCTGTATATTCCCCTTCCTTTAATATCTCTTGTGTTGTTCCCTGTTAAAAGTTGTAATCTTGATTTCCAACTTTGTGTGAGGCTTTCCTTTCTCCCCTGGGAGGGAAGAGGGGGGTTGGAAGAGGGGTGAAACAAATTCTGCTCCATGGGGGATCATCTTGAGCCTTAAACAGAGACAGAAAATTGGAGCCCAACGTGGGGCTGAAACATAAGAGATTTTCCTGATCAAAAAACCCCAAACCTAGCAAAGTTGGAAATTAGGATGGAATGCCTTTGCCGACGTTTATAATGTATTTTACATTTGTGCACTTCCTTTCTGGTCAGCTGGCCTCCCTGGTTTCATACCATTCGCTATGGATGGTTATTAGTACTGGAATAACATGGGTTAAATCTTTACCAGGATGCTTTATGTTTCATCTTTTAGACATATTCACCATAAGAAACTCCTCTGCTCCTGTCTCTGACGAATGTTTTCTCCCAGAGCTGGAGTGCCCTGGGAGTGGGTGGTATCATGTAGTATTTCTGCTGTCTCTGTGCCTGAATGCATTCTCGATGCTGCTGTTTGCATGGCAGACTGTTTGGGCTGTGTGCGGGAACGCGGCCGCTTTAAGAGCTGAGGCCACTTTAAAAGCCGCGGCCAATTTAAGAGCCTTGGCAGTGACTCCGGCCCCAGGCCCCGACCCAGCCACGGCTCCGGCCCCAGGCCCTGACCCAGCCACTCCGGCCGAACCACCGCAGGCAGGGGCAGTGCACCTGACAAAGGAACAGCCTCCTCTCCCCCGCCTGGTCAAACAGCTCAGCTCACACCAATGATCACCCGCAAGAAGTGTTTAAAGAAATCGAGCCGGCAGGTGGGGGGTGGTGGCTTGAAAGCAAAAACGGGGGGAGGACCCTTTCCAGGGCCAAGTCAGGTTCGGTCAGAGTCAGCAGACAGCAGCCACTCAGACACTGAAATCAATGTCAGCACTATGCCCAGGAAGGAGATAAGACACATAAGGAAGGATTATGGGCTTAAAGACGGTGAGAGTCTCATCTGCTGGTTGTTGCGGTGCTGGGAC
>VYZX01011908.1:0-17602 GCA_013401335.1 Brachypteracias leptosomus
CAGGCGGGTTTTGAATATCTTCACATCCTTCTTAGATTGTGGAGCTCAGTACTGCACACAGTACTCAAGGTGATGTGGCTCCAATGTTGAATAATCACCTCCAGTCTTGGATAATCACCTGTTTTGAGTGGCTGGTTATGCTGTGTTTGATGCACCCCAGGGGGCAGTTTGCTGTCTGGGCTGCTAGGACACATTGCTGACTCCTACTGAGCCTGTTGTCAACCAGCAGCCCCAGATCCCTTTCTGCAGGGCTGCTCTCCAGCCACTCCTCTCCTGGTTTATACTTGTGCCTAGCAATATTCCCTTCCAGCTGCAGAATCTGGCATTTTGACTTCTTAAATTTAATCCTATTAATCATAGCCCAATTCTCCAATCTATCTAGATACCTTTGCAAAGACTCCTGTTCCTCAAGAGAGTCAACAGCACCTCCCAGTTTGATATCATCAGCAAATCACTGGAAAATCACTGAGCCAATAAACTTAAGGACATCTTCACAGCAACTTATCAGAAAATAACAACTCTTATCTGTGCTTGCATCTTTCAGGAAGGAATTTTTATTTTTTAGTGAGACAGGGATGGACAAACTTTCTTCATGAGTTGTTGCCTGAAGGCATAATGGTGGAATAGAATTGTTGCTTGTCTGATGTAACATCTTCAGTCATGTTCACTGCCTGTTTTTATAAATTCCAGAAAAATTTATAAATAACTAGTGGATGCTGTGTGCACAGCAGGATTGGTCATTGCATGTCTCAATCAAAATATTTCAAGTTCATGTCTCTGTTAGGGGGAGATGGAACTTCAGTGAAAACTTGCATAAAATGAGTCATTTTAACACTTTTTCATTCACAGGTGAAAGAAGTCTTATTTGTAAAACAAATTAATCTGTCTCTTGCTGTTTATTGGACTTGTATAAAATGAAAAACTGTAAAAATGGAACAGTTCTAAAGCATTTTTTAATTAATCATAATCTTTGATTAGATAAAGAGGGGTTTTTTTGTCCTAGATTATTATGAAAGGAGACTTGAACCACATTGCCTCTCCAAGTCAGTTATACATAAAATGTTCCTATCTCATTCAGGGTCGGATCTTTAAGTATAACTTCAAGTGAAACTTGGAGAAAAGTAGTTTCCGGATCTGAAGTATACCAAATGACTCAGTTAAAAATAACTGAACATTACACAACATTCTAGCAATCTTCCTCTCCCTTTTTTTTTTCGATGTCCTAGCAATCAGTAATAATTTCAATTTCATTTAAACATCAGCTTGTAAAAAAAAAAAAAAAAAAGTAGTAATTCTAATTAGCTTTTTTTAAGACAAAGCTGCATGAGCCTAGGTTTTCTACATAGCGTATTACTGAGTGATTGGCTTGCTAGCTATCAGTATACTCTTTCTGAATTTTAGGGAGAGAGTAGAAAAACAAATCTTGGATTTATTCCAATTCAAAGCAAATTCCAAAAGTCTAGCTTTTTCATTAAACAGAATTTCTGGGGGTTTACCACTGGTTGTCAGAAATGTTTCTAATACTGTAACTACAGCATTCTCATTACTGTATATATTTCCACATGGCTTCTAGAGAATGCCATCACATTAAAATGTTGACTTTAATTTTAAATTATGAAAATTTGAAGTTAAATGAAAAAATTATTTGTAGACTACCTATAGTCTTTAAATAAAGATGAAATGCAAAGTCTGGTGACATAGAGGAGTTTAAATGCATGTACAGTAGGCTAAAGTTTTTATTGTCCCTATTTTGAAAGGACCTGTTAGGGAATTTATAGATGTTTACTTTCTGTTTTAAGGAATTGGACCCAAGACTTTTCTGGGTTATCCAGGGATGAAAGAGATCTCCTTGGTTTGCAGCTGGCATTGCCCTGCAGGAGGCCTGAAGGATGATTTGTGCAGCTTCTGATAGTGTCCTCCTGCCATAGTAGGCAGCCTGCAGCTGTCACATTGAGGGAGAGCTCAAGTTTTTGAGTTACTATAAAGGCAGAATAAGACATATTGCAATAGGCAGGTAGAGTACTACATGTCTTCTAAATCAAGCCTTTTATGTAGGGGGAAGTTTGTTAGACAGACTTAGCCCGAGGGACTAATATGAACAGCAGGGAAAAGTTGGTGTGTCCCATTCAAATGATTCAAGTTTTGCAATTCCTTCAAGGAACTGTCTTTTTTTTGCTACAGAAGCTTGCCTTGACTTGTTCAATGCCCATCACACATTTTCCTTCCTGCTCTTACATCCTATTGAGTAGGCCATTAATCCCTCTGCTTAGATAGTTTTAGCAACAGGGATTAAAGCACCACTGCTTGATAGAAAGCTAATCCGGGGCAGTGGTTACTTTTCCATCCCTGAATTTGGGGTAGTGCTGTAAATCAGTGCAGGCTAGGATTCAAAGCTCACATCCCATCTGCATACAGCTTAGTGGTGTATTGAATAGACTGTGTGTGTCTGATTCTTGGAATTAAATGTGACAGCAAGATCATTTGGGCAGATGGCTGCTGTGACATGTGTATAGATATATTTGAAGGACAATGGGGATATTCTGTTTCCTGTTCATCCTACCTTTGCTTATGGAAGAGACTTACACTCCCTCAGCTGATATTTTGATTTTTTTAACCAAATATGCAAATATAAGTAATTTGTTGTTTGGGGTGTTTTTTGCTTTTTTTCCCCCTTTAATCTAGGTTAAATTCTGCATGTAAATCATGTCCTTTGGCAAGTAAATGAATGTTAAAAGAGGAAATGTAAAAGATTTGCCGTTATTTCCTTTTTCATCAGCCTCTAAAATTTCCTCTTACGGACCATTTTATTTCATTTTGTTTCTTATGAGGCTGCATACTCTTGGGACATTGTTGAGGCAGCAACTCATGTCTATCCTCACTTGTGTGTGCCCTTGGCAAACAGAGGCAATTGCTGAGTAACAGGCATCAGAACTTTGAATGTCACTGTTTGGGTTTTAGGCTTTCAGCAGGATTGCAAAGGGAACACATAGCTCCACTGGGAAACTGAGTATCAGTATTTCATGTAGTGGTACAGCTAGTTTATGAACTCTGTATGTGCAAGGGTATTTATTTCAGAAAACTCACTGATGTGGAAAGAGAATTCTGAATTTTCGCCATTAGCAAGTCAAATATACAGAAGCTGTTTGAAGAATACAGACAAATTCTGAGATTTAAATTTTAAATAAACTGTTTTTTTCTTTTTAATTTTTTAAAATGCTTTTGTAAAGTAGGTGAAATAAATAAGAAAGCTGCCTTTTCCAGAAAGTTTTAGAGATTTTTGTATCTATTAGCTAGCTCGTTCTCTCTTACTAAGTTTATCAGTCATCAAATTTTCTCACGTTTAAGAGAGAAAATTAAGCTTTTCACTATACAGATAAAGTTCTCTTACACTAGTGTTAATCAGTATAATTTCATTTTAACTCGGTAAACATTTGAAATAAAAGCAGTGTATGTGAAAGGAAGTTTTAATCTTGATGAGACCTGGCACTGAATGAGCACATGATGCAGGTGCACTATTATGCCTTACTCAGTGTGTATTTATTGAATAGTGACATTACTCCATCAGAGTTATGAATAGATCTATGCCATTATAATTATTTTTACCCAAAATTGATTAGATGTCAAATGTATGTAGATAGAAGGTAATAGAGGTAAGTGGCATTATATTAAATAACATCTGCTGAGGACTGCATAGTAATGGTGTGCATGTCTAAGAGGTCAGGGCAGCAACACCAGCTGAAGCAACTGTCAGCAGCACATCAGAGGCTTTGTCTCAGAAAGAATTCCTACGGAAAATGCCACCCACCTAGTCTCTAGCCATTTTAGGGTGCCTGATGTGTCTCCTGGGGCTGGAGACAGCAATGTCCTTACCTGTGGTTGTAGGAGTTTGCAGCAAGAGGTGAACAGACTGCATACCATCTAGGGAAGACAAACAGGAGATTGACAACATCTTCATGGAGGGATGTGAAGCACAGTGAGATACATTTCTGTAACTGCGCTGACAGCAAAAGGAAGAAGAAAAATGCGAGCCCGCTGTTAAGTGAGGTCAGAGACCTGATGCCTACGGCACACAGATGTCTGAGGTACTCAGGGCCTTTCTTATCTCAGTTTTCACTGGCAAAGCCTGCCTTTTGGACTCTTTAAGGCCCCCAGGCCTACTAACAGAGTCTGTGAGAGTGAAGCATTACCCACTATAGAAGTTGATCAAGTTAGGGAGCATTAACCCATGCAGGAATACAGGCTGGGCCAACTGGCTAGAAAACAGCTTTGCAGAAAACAATGTGAAGGTCCTTGACAACACTAAGTTGAAGATGATCCAGCAGTGTGCCCTTGCAGGAGGGAAAAAAACCAAAGGGCCAGCTGCATCCTGTGCCCTACTAGCAAGAATACAGACAGCAGGTTGGGAGAAGTGATTCTTCCTCTCTGTTCAACTTCTGAGAGTTTGCAGCTGGAGTGTTGTGTGTAATTTTGGTTTCCCCAATACAAAAAAGACATGCACATACTAGAAAGTCCGTTGCAGTGCCACCAAGGTGGTCAGGGAGCACTTGATGCAAAAAGAGAAGCTCTTAGAGCTGGACTTGCTCAGCCTGAAGAGGAGACTGTGCTCATCTCTACAACTACCTGATGGGAGACTAAAGAAAAAGCAGAGCCAGACTCTTAGAGGTGGACAGTCACATGATGGTAACAAGGGCAAGCTGGAACATGGGAATTTTTGATGATGTTCTTTTTTTGGTGGTGAGAGTGGTCAAACACTGGAAAAGAGGTCTGTTGTGGAATCTCCATTCTTGAAGATATTCAATACTCAACTGGTCAAGGCCCTGAGCATCTCACTCTCACTGGACATGCTTTGAGCAGGAAATTGGATCAGATTGCCTTTGGAGATCCTTTCCTTCTCAAGTGCTTATGAATATAAATATCGGCTGACACTGTGTTTTGTAGCAAGCGTGACTGGATAGAGGCATTTCTGGACTTGTATGGTACCGTAGATTTTCACTTGGCATTTTTTTCATTGAACAGTTGAATCAAGAACCTGCATGCTCTCACATTCTTCTAATCTTTATTGCACCCAATGTGTATATGACGTGTATTAAATTACTTTTTGTTGCAACAAAGTAGATAGATGTGATTTTCATTATAACTCCAAACATTATGTGATGAGATTCTTAATGGGTGAATTGTTTTGTTAGGGGTTTGTTAAACATGTCACTCTGCTTTTAGGGCTCTGATAATCCCAATGTAAAAGCAACACTTGATTTTGATCATCTGTTTTCCATAATAATGTCATTAAATATTTTTACTTTTAAACAGAAGTACCTATTATGCAGTGCTTTCACAAACTGCTAAACCTACTCAGCCATGATATTTGATCATGGTAACCAGCTTAAATATTTAGAATTTCACTTTACTCTGTGCTGGAAATGCCATTTCTTTATGACTTTGCTGCATTTTTTTCATCTACTTTTTAAATGGAAAAAAATTCCAGAGTATCTAATTTTTTAAAAAGAAGCTTTTAGTCAAAACATCAAGGAGGATTTTATCCAAACTGAGTTTGAATGAAACATCAAAACTGTAAGACTTGAAAAGAAATAAATAAAATCACAGGTTACAGAACGCTTCTGTACACTTTCTAAGTGGCTAATGATGTTCAGAATATCTGAATACTGTCCATGTCAAAAACCACATGTGCCTGTTTTTTGTGCTGTGCAACACAAACTGCAATTTTTTCTTCTCTTTTTTGGTTCCATCTTTGGGAAACACAAAAGAAAAGAACACCTTCCTAGATAAGAGAGAGATGCTGCTCATCTTCTGGCTTTACAGTTATGAAAAATTTCAAAGTATTAAAAAATTTCAAACATTAATAGTAAGATAAAGCATATCAATCTAATTCTGTGGGGAGAGGATGATAAACCAAAATACAATTGGGGAATCTTCATAGGGAAGGGGCTTATGAGTAACAATTCCATTAAATCATCCTTTTGCAGATAGCAGCTACTAAGGTTCATGGAAAATACTGAAGGAGACATTTTGTGGAAAGGAGTAGAAATGGGTGAAGGAAGCTATGAAGTTGCTTTTTACAGAGTAGGAATAGTGGGTGTTAATCCCCAGGGAATGCAAAGATGAAGTGTAGAAAGAGTGAAAACATTTCTTTTAAGGCCTAAGTATTATTTTGGTAAGAACGATGCTGTTTCTTTCTCTGAGCTTGATACAGTGAGAACTAATAGGTGTGTATAAACAAAGTGGGGTTTTTTCAGAATGAAATTGAATGGAGGGTTGTTTTTTAATGTATATGGGCTGTATTCTGATTGAATCCAAAGAGCATGTGGGAGGACCAATTTCAGATAGCAGTAGTCTTGTTTTAACTCAGCTTGTACTGCTACTCCTACCCACTATTGGCAGGATTCATAGAAAAGCAGCTACTGTCAATATATTTGTGTATGTTATGTGAATGCCATTCAGAAACCTTTAGTATATACTGTTGCTGCAAAAGCTGCTGTGGGAGTAAAACAAGTAGGGCAAGACAGGTTTCCACAATTGCTTTTTTTATTTTTTCATTGAAAGTGTTGCCCTCCTAAGTAGTAGTTAGCATTTATTATGAATAATAAACTAATAGCCAGTTGCTTTTTGTTGCAGTCCAATATGTTGGTTTTGACAGCATTTCTTCCAAGATTGCCTGTGGTATCATGCAGTGTTCCTCAGCTGCCAACTTTTTCAACTTTGAGTATTATTACCCATTATTAATGTAGCTGGACTGTATGTTTGAGCAAAGTCTTTAGTTTTCTAAGATACTTGAATCCTGTTTCGGAATGTATTAAGAAATTTTATGAGTATGTAGTATATTAGGATGTTTTATGTACTGGTTTCTGAAAAAAGTATCTATCAGCCCTATATTTGTGTCGCATTTAGTGTATTGTCAAGACTAATGAGAGCAACATATTGAAAAGCTTCTGGATATAAGAGCAACTTTAATGTGATTAGTATTGAAGTCAAGTGCTTGCAGTGTCCTGTGTCAGCAATTTATAAAGTATTTGATAAGTAATCTTGACTGAAGTGCTATAAAAGCAATTCCAGGGTATAAACTTGGGCCTGGATGGTATACTTTGGAGTGACAGTAGGAGAAGATGGCTTATTTGATCTCTACAGGAACTTAAGTAGGAGCATATGACTTTCTTAGAGTATTTAAGATCTAATATATTGACTTATTGACAAGAGCATATTCTGTCTTCTGAGAACATATCTAAACCCCAAGTTCTTTTTTAAGTTTAAACAGAAAGAGTCTGATTTTAGGAAGAGTTGTTTTGGTTTTTTAAATTCCATATATATTTGCTACATGACTGCACGACTGCTACATGTGTGCTCATCAGTCCCATCTCAATTCCTCCTTTAGTACTAAGTACACTTTAATTTTAAAAGTGTGTATTTCACTTTTCTTTCCTTTTTGGCTTTGTGTTGTTAGGGGGTTTGTTTGTTTGTTTTTGGTTTGGGTTTGGTTTTTTTTTTAGATAGAAAACTGAATAGATTAGTGTATCACCTACTCTCACCTTTATTTCTGTAATGGTATCTACATTTGTCTCTCTGGCTGTGATCTTTATTTTGTCAGTGTTAGAATTCTTTACTTTGGGCAAAATTCAGGTAGGCTTTCATTTTTCCTCCAACAAAATATAAACAAACATTGAAAAGGCATAAATAATGATTCCAGGTGGCTGTCTCAAGGTGCAGGTCTTGGAGCTGCTTGTTCCTATGTAGATCTAGACAAAAACACTTACGTGATGTCACCAATACAACCTCTACATTAAAATGATTTAATTTTTGTTATGATAATGGAATTATTTATTTTCTACTGGAATTGAAGGGAAGATAGTGGGTACAAGTGGGTTTGGTTTTTTTTCAATTGGTGTATTTGAGAAGGTCAGTGACTCCAAAGAATTGATTTTTTAATGACAAAGTGAAAAACATGAACAGAGGTTTATTTTCTCCCAAAACAGCATTTCTCTTAAAAAAAAAAAAAGGGTGTGTATGTAACATTAAAAGACAAGTTTTTCTATATGTCAAAATTTTCTCAGCATTTTTTCAGTGGTATTTATCATTTTAACCTGAAACTGTATTTGCTGTGGGAGTGCATGCATCTTGCTATGAAATCTAAGAAAATACAAATAATTACAAATAATACAAAATAATTATTTTCAGGATGTAATTCTTATTCAGAGACCTGAATGCCTTATTCAGGCATCCTGTTCAATCTTGCTTTTGATATTTGAATGCAACAAAACATTATTAGACTTTGTTACAGGGACACCTAATCAATAAGATTGTTAAAGTTGCTATTTTGAAAGATTTCATTTTAAATGCCTTCCTTTTTCAGATTCTAAACTTTTGCCAGTTATTTGCTTATTTTGAAGCAGTGAACATGCATCATTACATTATTTGAAGTAACTCATAGCAGAACATACATCTGAGTGCCACTGCCTCTGTGGTTTAGGTTGTTCTGGAAGAACCTAAAGAGATGGAAATTCTTTGAGCTGAAAACTGATCAGGGTGAAACTTTTCCTCTTACATCAAATTCTTCACAAATGCCATTCTCCAGTACATACTGAATGGTTAACATTTCGGTGTGCAGGTTAACAGTAACAAGTTAAGAGACCAGAAGTATTGGTATGCATTTTAATTTGGCTGTTGAGTTTTGGGTATTAACAGAAGCACAGAACTGGTTTAAAAGTGAAAGTTCTAGTGTTGTGATTGGTGTTGGTGTGAGCAGGGAACTGAGGATTTTGGGTCAGTGGATTAGAAGGAAAAGCCCATTGAGGGAGGCTGTAGCACCATGTTCCCTTCAAGACCTTGTAATGGGCTATGGTTGGCAGCAGCTCCTTTCTGCAGCCAACCTGGTCCTGAGCCTGACAGCTTTCATCACCGTATCAGCCCTTTTGGCAATAGCTATTCTGGGCTACCTGAGCCTCTGTGGCTCTGCCCATTGCTGCACTTGGAGGGAGGCTCACTCATACAGGGTGGTGTCATAATCCCACAGGTGGTAGCTTTGGCCTGTTGGCTTCTCACAAGGTACCCGAGCATGTGGTACCCCTCATACTGGGCAGGGTTCCAGTTATCATCAGGAGAATAAAACTAACTTGTCTCATGGCAGTCTAAACCCAGCTCGTGTTCATTGTTAATGGGTAAATCAACCAACACTTGGTGAATTCTGTTTTGTGGTGCCAGGAAAAGCCAATATCAAAGTTGAAGTAACTTTGGTAATAGTTGACTGTCACAAGATGATTTTCTCTGTGGTAACTTTTATGATATCTCCTGCTTAAAACTTAGAAAGTCAGAAGATCCTGAGGCCACACTAGCTTGGCCTGTATTCTCACTGAAAATCAAGATTAAGTGTACTTTTGCCCTTTATGCTACCCAAGTTTCTGTCCTCCCCGGGCTTGCCTCAGGACACCTGTGACAGGGAGGATTTGACCCAAGTATGTGCAAAAAACACTGGAGCTTTTTCAGCATTCCCCTCTTCCATAATGCCCACTTAACCCGCCTTTGATTCAGAACAGTAAACTGCAGTGGATCTTGCACTTCAGTAGAGAGTAACACCTGAAATGGTATAAATTCCTGATTGAAATTATCTTTGGAACAACATGAACTTCTAAAAGGAGCCCTAAAACCATTACAGTTATTGTTCTGCTTGAACCAGTTCTAATAATGTGTAATGTGGCCTGTAGTTTCAGTGTTCTGCGTTATTCTCTTTAGAGTTTTAATAAGATTTCATGTTGGTTTAATTAATTTAACATCATATTATAAAACTGATGTACCAATTATTTTTCCCCAGGCGACAAAGAAACTACCAACAAAAATGCACTTTTTTTTTTTTTTTAAAAAAAAAAGATTGCAGAAATTATTTGTGACAGAAGGAATTATGATAATGTGTAGAAGAAAAATAGTTTCTTTTAATTATAAAATGCTCATAATTTTTATTTTAAAAGGGATTACATATGTTTGTGTATTTGAGGAAGAGTGAATGTATATTTTAATTTTGTAGGTAATAAAATATGAGATCTCTTATTGTTACATATTGGTGCATTTGAACCTTAGATCCTTTCCTGTGCAAGTAATGTACAATCTTATATGTACAAATAATTTTCTTCTAGGAATGGTCAGTTATAAGTAACAAATCTTGGGTATATTTCACTATGGGTTGGTGACAGAGGAAAAAACTTTGTCCTTTCTTCTTTTGTAAGATTTTTTTCTCCAGACTGAGACAGTTGTGCAGTTCAGTCTTTCTGGCTGTTCGTTATAAGAAAATCAGTATTAGTTTGAAGTACTGGGATGTCAGCAGAACTAATAGAGGTAGATGCTCTCCAAAATATCCGGCAGGACTTTCAGACCTTGCCTGAGTAACTGAATGGAAGTTAAGTGTTCCTGTAGAGGATGGTGGTGCCTTTGTGCTGCTACTGTTTCATCTCTGGAAAATGGGGAGAGACAAAAATTAGACTTGCTAAAAGTAGCTGCATAATTATTTTACTGATAAATCAAAGATTTTGAAGTTTTTTTGAAGACCGACAGGATGAGTGTGCTGACAGAATGTGCAGGTGTAATGGGATTACACATTTGTTGAAGTATGGGGGTCAGGACCTGCATATTTGTTTGGAGCAGACTACCTTCTAAAATCTAGAAAACTATGTGAATTTGTAATGGGCCCTATTGGTTTTACTTTCTGAAAATTGTGTGTGTGACTGCATACACATTTATGCTGTTTCCCTGCTACTCACCCAACCCTCAATTCAGAGTTTTCAAAGGCAAATATCTAAGCCCATTCTTAGACATTTCAGAAGAGGTAGCTCTTTTTCTGACATAAAAAACACTCGAAACTCCCACTTTAATACATATGCTTTGTTTGCTTTGTTGCATTTGCTTACCCAAAGGTAGTATGGGCTATGGTAGTAAAATAAATATCACATAGTTACCCTATATAATAAAGATTCCTCATTGCTGTGGCTACTAGGAATTTTTCTGCCTTAGTGTAACCTCAAACTTACATGATGTTCCTTTCTAATTCAAGTTTCCATCCTATATATAATGATGAACAGACAAACAGTAAAAATAACAATTTCCATTAAAATTACTATTACTAGAATAGTTCATACTTCTCTAATATAATGGCAGGAATTTGACTGGATCACATCCTGAGGGAAACTATAAGTGTAGAAATCTTTGTATGTTTAAGGATTGGTATCTCTATTATATTTATTCATGTTTTCGTTACATGTAAATGAAAGTAGTCATTCAGATTTTTTCTTAGTCTTCAAGAAATACACCAAGAAGTCCACAAAGTCTCCCAAAACACATGGAATTATGTAATAATATTTATACTTAATTACAGTTGAATACAAATTAATTGCTATGAGTCTCATAAAAACTTGTTTGATAATTTCCCTATGAACAAGGGAGAAACATAAGGCCTTGTGCTACATCTGAAAAGCCAGTCCCGTGCGTGAGAATCTGCACAATAAAGACTTGAGCATATGTTCAAATGATTGAGTTGGTGCTCTTAAGAGTTACTAATCCATAGTTGAGGCAGCTCACTGTTAATGAAATGAAATGAAGAAGCCCACACCATGTTCTCACAGTTACTGTCTGTCAGCAAGAGATGGATACATCCTTAGATGCACCATGTAATCTCTTGCAATCTGAATATAACCTAAATTGAAGGTTATTTTGCCTGTTTACAAAGATAATCTTTTCTAAAGACAGGTCCCAATTTGCTGAAGAAAGATTTTTTATCTTCTTTTAGATGAAAGAAGCTTTTGAATATGAATTTTTGTCCCTTAATAATTCTGAGACTTATAGAATTTAAAACCATAATGGTGGTGGATGCTACTTACACAGATTGTTTTCTGCAAAGTTATGTTTTTAGCTTCCACTCATCAACATTTGATTCTCTCACAGAGGACTAACTCATTCTTTTTTATCTTGAAAAATGTGTTGGGAACCTAGAAATGCCTTAATGATATTCATAAGCTTATCTTCCCAATAGAAAAGACCTTTTTATCTTTCTTTTTAATCAAGTCATTAGCATGAAACTCAGAGATGTAATCATACCAGACTGGAATTGGGGTCATACCATAGGCTAGCTGAATAGGAGGCTTCATGGCATGATGATGTATAGCCATTTCACAACAATGCTTTTAACTCAGTAAGCCTGCCCTTTAATTACATTTTAAATATCATTTGAGAAATTTTTATCATTATGTAAATTGTTCAGTAAATGCTCTCATTCTAAGACCCAATAAAAGTTTTGCTTATGGACTGCAAGAGCAAATGATTTCAAAGCTTAATGGAGGGACTGAGGACTCCTTTCCCACTTCGTTCACTGAGATAGAGCTTGGTTGTGTCAGCTAAGGTGATCTATATGATAACAAAACATTATACTCATCACTGTTAGATTGAAAAATAGTTCAAAATAGGTCCCCTAATCTGAATTAGTTGTATTTTGGTCTGGAAAAACAGAACAAACAAAAAGCCCCCAAACAAACAAAAAAAATCCAAAACCCAACAACCAGTTCTAAGAACTATGACATTTTAAAGAGGGAACCCCAGTTGGACCAGTAGTGTCTTGCAAAGCAGAAGAAATACTTCAGTGTTTTGTTCCATCATTAATCTACATGATAGTGTTTTCATTTTAGAACAAATTATCTCTTTTGTTTTCTAAAACATACACATTTCTTTCTGTTCAAATACTTTGAAGATAATGACTAACTCACAAGGACAGATTGTCATGAAGAGTAGAGTGAACTGGTCTTCCTTTGCTAGAAACAAAAGAAATAGATGAAGGGCATCT
Source organism: Brachypteracias leptosomus (assembly GCA_013401335.1). Lineage (NCBI taxonomy): Eukaryota > Metazoa > Chordata > Aves > Coraciiformes > Brachypteraciidae > Brachypteracias > Brachypteracias leptosomus. Next base: position 12,824 of record VYZX01011908.1, read on the forward strand.
TGCACTGAATCTACCACTCACATGCTTAAAATGCATTTGGCTTGCTGTACTGTAGCCATTAATTCAACATCTCCAGAACTGTAGCACCCACAAAACCATTCCTCTGTCTAGCAGGCAATAAAATAAGCCATGATGCTGAAAGAAGTGCCGTGTGCAAGAAACTTTGTACTTCCAATGGCTGCTAGGGTCTGCAGGGGCATTGAAAAAATGTCTCAAACTCTCAGAACCCTCACACAGAGTTTAATGCTCTAGGCAGAATTAGAAATTTGCAGGAGTTTAGATGTAATTAAATAAAAGCAAGTAGGATGATTAATTTGAAATCCAGTCCCCAAGCCCTGCTGGAATAGAGTTACATTTACAGACAGTGACTCCTTTTCCAATACCTGTAGAAGTTGTAAAGAAGCTCCAAAAAAAACCCCCAAACTTTGAAGGGTGAACCTTGTTTGGTTATACCATCTGAAACCTGCAAAATTTCACAGCCTATACCAAGCCCTAAGAGCTACTCTGTCCTCTTTGAGTCCATAGAGCAGAGACCTATTTTTTGCAGATGTGCTTTGCACAGTAGTCTTGTTAGAAGAAAAAGAATACTGTTTTGAAACAAGTTTCTAAATTTTGCCTTTTCCAGGCACGTGAAATTATGTTTAACCAATGAAAATGCAAAATAAAAGCAGAAAGAAACCCACATTCTTGAGAAGTTTTGAGTTCACCACAAAAGTACATAGGTTTTTTGGCTGTACGGAAGGTTGCATATTAAAGAGAGGAAGCGAAAGGAAAGAAAGGGAAGAAAAATGAGGGGAAAGGAAAGTAGAAAAGGAAAAGACAGAGGCAGGAAAGGAAAAGGAAGAAAGAAGAAAAATGAAAAAGAGGAAGGAGGAGGAAGAGAAAAATAAAGAAAAATTAAAATAGAGAAGGGAAGAAAGGGGAGAATACGGGAAGGGAAAGGAAGGTATGAAAGAATAGAAGGAAAGAGACAGAAAGAGGAAGGGAAAAAGAATGAAGGATAAGAAGAAGAGGAGGAAAAGAAAGGATATGAGGAAGGGAAGAAAGGAAGAGAAAAGCTAAAGGGGAAGGAAGCAGGAAGGTAGGACAACGATAAAAAAAGGACAATGGAAAAAAGGGGGATTACATCATTCGTACTTTCTGTACAGTACAAGAGGTTTAAGAAAATATGCTACTAATTTAAGCTATTAAAAATGTTGAGCTGTTTCTTTTCCATAAATTATTCAGGGGAAATATAATATACTCTGTTAATATAAATATGAAGAGAACGATTAGTTCAACTAACTACACAGACGGAGAAGAATTATAGAGACGTCTTTGTTTTGTTTTAAGTAGTTTTATGGTACCTTTATGAGCTATTTCAGTATTAGCATTACAGAAGTAGTAACATGAAGGATAGCACTTCTGAGCTATGTATAACCACGTAAGTATTGCTTGTGGATGCTTTGAGTACATGTATGTAATTATGCAGATTGACTTTATTTTTTTTAATTACTGTCAGTAAAGATCAATTTTTTCCTCTGTGTTGATTTCCTTTAATTAGATAGTACTGTCTTTAGTTTTATGAGGCCCCATACTTCAATTAATGCTACTTATGTCCTCAGTAAATTTGTACAGTACCTAGAAAATGTAAAATGCTTCACTGGAAATGAAAAGCACAATTCCAAAGATGGAGCTGAGTTTGTGGAGGAAGATTTAAGTGCTTTAATTTCTTTAAATTATTAGTGAATTAATTTTGTTTCTGCCTTGTATCAAAGATAAATGTTTTGTCAGCTGTGCTGCATTAATTTTCATGTCTTAGTCTGACTCACGTATAGTCCAACTAGTATAACTAATTCCTTCTTTCTAAGACTTCATTTTGCTTCCAGCCTACCAATCCCTTTGTGATGTGTTGCCAAAATAATGGCAGATTTTGCCATGTGTCATGTCTTTTATATGTCATGCCTATATATTGCATGTGGGATATGAAGGATATTGACACAGATAATTGTTACTGATAAAATATCTAAAATCATACTTAATTCTTGTAGGACAATGTCTGCTATATGGAGCTGACAGGACTTTCAGTGCACTAGGTTTCACAATCTGCTGTATTTGACAGGGCTCTGTGTAAAATAAAACATGTGGAGCCACAGGTGAATTTCTTTTACCTACCAAGAGGATTAAGGCAGCGAGGATGCGTGCTTCTGTGGAGAATGCTGGCAGTAGTTCCAAGGGGGAGAACTCAGTTGGCCAAGTGAGAAATGTATCCCTCACCTAGCTTTATGTCAATATTGGATGTGCTGTCTTACAGCCTTAGTGTACATCTCCCTTGAAATCATTTGTAGAGGTTTCAAGGGCTCAAGACAAGATCGAAACAGGCAGAGCAAATTTCCTCACCCTGTTTTGTCCAAGAAGATTGTTCTCCTCAAGTTTATTTCGTCCCTTTATCATTCTTAGTTCTGTGACTTAGTTCTAGACTTATCCCATAAAGTACAATAATGTAAATATACATTTTTAAGTGTGTAGAAACCTATAATAGCTATTCAGCAAGGTTTCTATGAACAAGTATTACAGTACATTTTATCATCTAACTTTATAGTTCGTCTTAATAAAGGACGATTTCACTCTGAACTCTTGGACAAATCTGTGCTTGCTGGAGTCGCAGTTCTTTCAAAGCAGTTCAGCTTAATCTAAGAAGTGTGTTCAAAAAGATGTTTTACATTTTGCTATCTGCTCTTTTTAAGAGAATCTGTTTCCGTGTGGCCTCAGTAATAATCACTACAGCAAAAATACAGCATACAGAGTCAATTTAAGTCCAACTGGAACTCAGTAGAATTATACCAGGACTGATTTCTCGTTTTCTGTAGTTATTCCATGTGTTTGAACACACTGGAAAAGATGAAAATGCAGGAGTCTATATTTAGTCTATATTCTATGCTTCTTGGTATGATGTGTAATGACAGCACACTTTCACAAATATCTTAGCAGTTTATGAGACAAAATAGATCTTCCTGCTTTATTCTTGTCAAGAAAAAGAATCTAGTTCATATTGATCTTGTATTTTTGAAACATGGAAATTACTTATTTCAGAAAACAAATAAACAGTGTATTTTCCTTATATGCACTTTGGTTTTCTTGGGATGTGAAGGAGTCACAATAAAGGATCTGAAATGGACCAACCAAAATGGAGTAAATATCTTTGTTGTTGTCTTGCTGCTTTTTCAGTGTAGGCTACCTGCATAGCTAGAATAAATTACTTTTAGGAGCATTAGAAGAAATGCAGTACACACAAGTAATTGGAAATAACGGAGGGAAACCAGGTTCTGAATACTAAGCTTTTGATAAGAGTACTTAACTTTTCATTTTTGTTGCCCATTTAACTAACAGACCTGATTTATCGTGATACTGTATAGTATTCTGAAATAAGAAGATTATGACTTAATTTTATTTTAAGAAATATATATCAGGAGAAAAGTATGGAATGTGTAAACTGTGAGACACTTTTTCGAAAAACAAGAAAAATGTGGAAGTACAGATTTTTTTAAAACTTTTGTATTATAAAATGCTATGAGTATATGTGTAAAACACCAAGTATATGGTAAAACACCAAGAGGATATAGATTTGACAGCTTCCTACTGTGAGTAGCTATTCAACACACATGTTTCATGGCATGTGTTCTTGCTGATGAAAAGACAGCTGTTTCCATCACCACCCTAACAACGAAGAATTTTGTACAACAGGCAGTGTATATGATAATTGTTTCATTATGCAATAGATTTATTGGTTTTAAAATGTGGAAGGACCTCAAAAGTATACAGACATTAAAAGTTAACTTTTTTACTGTGAACTTTATCCTTTCTTACATAATCTTTTGGCTTTTTACATCAGATATGTGATACTTAACCTAGCTTAAATAAAATCTCAGAATGCATACATGAAGAGAAAGAACTTTGCTTACAGAGTGTTCTTCAGTCGAACAAACAAAATATCACAGCTGGAAACAGCATTGAGACTTGAAATAAAGTACAAATTTTCAAGTAAGGACATTCATCCCTGTTATTACATATGGTTATGTGCCTTAATAATGGTATTTTTTAAAATCTAAATTGTCTATTTAACATCAACAAATAAATAAAATATTTCTAATACAGTTGCATTCTGCAGCATCACCTCTGGTATATTCCAAACTCATTCCTAAATAACTACTTTAATGCAAGAGTGACCATAAATAAGGTAAAATAGTTGGTTAAGAACTCCTATACTGTACCAAAGACATTCCTAGCCATCCTTAAAATTGCTCTAAATACAGTGCTAGTCATTGCTGTGCAAGAAATAGGTATCCAGTAAAGGACAGTGAATGACATATGGAACAGGAGTAGGTGAACAAGGACAATCTACTCATGATTCAATGCAGCTAACATTGCACTTAAAATATCAAATAAAACCAATTCAATTAGGAACACACCAAGTAGACAACTTGTCTGCTCCTCTCCCTCAAAGTCATTCTTCTAAAGAAAATTACAACAAATTTCCATTGGGGACTATCTGTGATGCTCAGTGAGTGCCGGGACTTGCTCTCAAATGCCATAAATCATTTCCCCTTTCACATTTCATCCCCTACACTCCCATTTCAGGCAGCAAGATATCACCACCAGAAATCTTAGTACCCAAGCATCCCAGGAGAAAATGCAGAACTTTATTCACTAGGTCATTTTTTTACTTTGGAAGTAAAAGTACTTTTGTGCATATATGGCTACATTTAGAGTATGTGTGTGCTCATACATGTACATGTTTAA
>VYZX01011912.1:5849-27327 GCA_013401335.1 Brachypteracias leptosomus
CTCCACAGCCTCTCTGGGCAAACTGTTCTAGCTTTCCACTAAAGAATGTTTTTCCTATAAGTGAAATTTCCTGTGTTTCAATTTGTGCACACCACCTCTTGCCAGCTCAGCAGGCACTACTGACAGGTGTCTGGCTCTGTTATCTTTACTCCTCCCTACCAGGTATTTATACACATCAATGAGATCCTCCCTGAGCCTTCTCTTCTCCATGCTAAGCAGTCCCAGCCCTCTCAACCTCTCCTTACCTGTCAGATTCTCCAAAAGTGCATTTAAGCAACGAAAAAGGGTTTGTAATGATAGGACAAGGAGTAATGGTTTTAAGCTAGGAAAGGATAGATTTAGACTGGATATTAGAAAAAAGTTCTTTAATATGAGGGTGATAGATCAGTGGAATGGGCTGCCCAGGGAGGTGGTGGAGGCCCCATCCCTGGAGTCATTCAAGGTCAGGCTTGATGAGGCTTTGAGCAGCCTGACCTAGGTAGAGATGTCCCTACTTGTGTAGGGAGATTGGACCCGATGACCTCTAGAGATCCCTTCCAGCCTAAAATATTCTATGATGCTATGATTCTATGAAATACCTTAAAATCAACATTGTCATTTCTTCACTGATTCTTTTGAACAATCAACTTCATTTCATTTCCAAGACATCTTTTGCTTCACAAACATCACTGGTTGCAAAATAATTTGTTTCCCATTGGGAATTATGAAATTTTTGAACATAAGTAAACAACAACAAGCCTTTCTTTTTTTTAAATAAAGCCAATAAATGGTCATGATCTTGTTATGCTTGTGCAGACTAATAGTTCAAACACTACTCTTGCCTTAGTATTTAGTTACACATCACTTGGGATCCACTTGCATGGGTGAAAGTGGACTGACACTAGCTCATGCTAGCCAAGTTCTGAACTGAAGAGAAGTTAGCCTGAGCAGAACCAATGCAACTTCCTTAGCTTGAGCTTGGTGCACTCTGAGCTCTGCAGCTCCTGGCTTTCTACACTCAACCTCGTAGACGTGACTAATGCCTACTCAAAGTACTTGAGCACTATTTAATGGATTCCAGATAATAATAAATCTTTTTAACTATACAAATAAAAGATACACAAAGATTTAAAAACCTTTTAAAACGTATGTTTATAAAACTCCTTAACAGAGCCAGTAAAAAAAATGAGTGATTTAGATCCTCTTAACATTGAGTTGACATACACTGAAAGAAACTCTGAGTGTTAAGATACTGATTTTACATTTAAATTCTGCTTTTCATTCTGAAACACCCCCAAATACTCTACAAGCCGACAAAGGATTTGGAAGGCTCCCATTTTCTAGCACTGAAACGGAGTCACCTCTAGCGTGAGACAGAGCAGCTGTCTCCACACAAAGTGCGAAACTGCAGAACAGGGAAGTACGCTCTTCAAAGCCATGCTGCAGTTGTTGGGAAGAGAGAGGAACAGAGGAAACAGATTGCAACTATTTAAATTGGAATTTGGCCAAGAGACCACTGTTGGCAATCCTGCTCTTTTGTTAAGAGTGCCATGAAATGTGTTATACTCTGGGTTTTACAACTCATTGGAAAGACTGGAGTAATCACAGTCAGATCCTGAAAAGGTGGAAAACTTGGTTATTTCTATGAAAGTTGCAAGCTCCTGAGTAGGTAAAAGCAATCCATATATATATTAGAAAACCCTGGTATTTTTATTCCCAGCTATACTTTCTCTAGTTTTTTCTCCTTCTTTTACCGTGGCCAACATTTTGGCTTATTTAATACATGTATATTTGTGCATGTATGTACACACAGATAAAACCACATATATGCATAGATATGTTTATTTATAAATTATTCTATAAATAGAGTAATTTAAATGCATTTGACTTGTATATTAAATACTACAACATCAAAAAATAATTTATGTTAAATTATCTTGCATAAATTACATGCATATGTAAGCAAATATTAAATGATCTCACCTATTTATGGCACACTGCTTTTCCTATGAATACATTTGTTAAGTAAAATACCTTGGCTTAAGTATGAAAACTTTCATAAAGATCAAATGCTTCCAAGATACTAAATTACAAGTTGCAAATATTAAGGGGTTTGCCATATTCCTTATCTGTTTATTCTTTAACATGAAACTTGTGTAAACAGATTTAACAAGAGAATTTTATTAGTTAGTCCTACAGGAAGTACATTCATACCCTATGGAGGTTGTTGAAACAGAGTATCAACTTCATGGCTCATTTCACAGTCTGTTTCCATTTCCTACAAAAATAGAAAGTTCTGAAGTATTGGGGAAAAAAGAAAGCTTTTTGTTATCATAAAAGGTGATAAAAGTTATAGAATTAAAAGTTATGAAATATTTACCAATTATTAAAATAAAATTATTTCATAACCATTTATCTTTGGAATTTGCAGCTTATGAGTACTACTTAAACGCTTATAAACTTTTCATTACATTTCATAATTTTGTTATTCAGCATGAGTAGTGCATGATTTGTCAGTATTTCAAACTTTTCTAATTATGAACTGATATCCAAATCAAAAAACAACAAATATGAACAAAAAATTTTAAAATGCAATAAATAGGCAAGCATTCATAGTTCATCTGTGGCATACATAGTTTACATTACATATATTATAGCATGAACTAATGTAAAATTATTTCACAATATATTAAAACTCACTTAAAATTCAAAATATGAGATCAAAGTGATAGAACACATTAAAAGTAGGAGTTTTTTAAAGGAAACTGGGCTAGGTTTTGTTCAGATTGATGTGGCCTTGTAAAAATACTTGATTCTATTGAAACAACATTTTCAGACAAAACAAAAATATTCTGTGCATCGCACAATGTGTATCACGTAATATGTGATATATTTTGTTTATGTAGAGGTATAAATATATAGCTATACTTATGTATACATATAAATGTGCATTAAAAATCTATGGTTACTGCAAATGTCAGGTATTCAAAGACAGCAGAAGCGAATCTTTCACACTGCATCAATGCTAGCAAGTTAAGACCAATGGGGCCAAATCTGCTGCAGATGCATTTCAAGGAAAAGCTTCGTATACCTTTAGCAAGCTCCAGTCTGGTCCTGTGAACATGCATTAGCAATGGAGATGCTTTTGCCAGTTTAGTTTCATCAAAAAAAATAATCCAGTTTTCATGAGTTCTGCCATCTCACTTGCAGCTCCAGTTAGAACTTACTAAATCCACCAGTTTTGGTTTTATTAGCTTGGCATGTTTGTCTCCTGTCCCTGCCAGGGCTAGGCATGTGTCAAACCCATCCTTCTTGTCAAGATGTGCACATCCTGGGGATTTGTCATTGAAATTCTTTTTCTTGGTACCTTCAAATGTGGGTGGAGGATCACTGGAACAGGTTGCCCAGAGAGGTGGTGGAGGCCCCATCCCTGGAGACATCCAAGGTTAGGCTTGATGGGGTTCTGAGCAACCTGACCTGGTTAGAGATGTCCCTACTTTTGCAGGGAGGTTGGATTAGATGAACTCTAGGGGTCCCTTCCAATCCAATACATTCTATGATTCTTCTGGATTCACCATTGACCTGTTTCTTCAGGATAATCAGAATGGTGAGCCACTAATGAAAACTTTGGGAAATGAAGGTCATTAAAAAGTAAAGGGCAACAAATGCTTCCCCCCATTGTACTCCACCAAGAGCAAAACAAACAGAAGCAAGTTTGGAGAATGATTTGTAAAGGAGGTATGGGTTACCCTAGATCCTCACCAGTGTTTCCCTTCAGGTTTTACTGGGTTTCAAGTTTTGACTCCTGCTTTTTTCCAGGGCGCTCTTCTAGGGTGGTTAGAGGATGGGAAGTTTCCTAACAACACTGAAGCTATAATTGTAGAAATCCCCTGATGAACATCCTCTACAGTAAAACTCTTTCCAGATATTATCTCCCACAATCAGGACATCTGTGCTTGACACAGATTTCATGGGGATTTAGGATACTGATTACTATGCTAAAATACCAATTTCTGAAGGTTTTACTTTTAATTATAATAAGATTTTCATACCAAGTGATAATTTTTTTTTTCAAGAGAAGGGAGGACTGAGGGGGGCTGTGCCTTTTCACTGGTGAGGGGGAGCTTTGGGACCTCCTTCACAGCTAAATGAGAGTACTTCGAAAGACTTACAAGACCAAGTAGATGCCAGGGTTTTATTTAATGATAGCACTCTTAAGTTAGCAATTGCAAGCAAATAAACCAGGTGACTTCTATTGCTATGTAATACAGTAATCTTATCACTGCTGACTGAAAAGAAAGTTGACCAGCAGAACACAGAAGAATTATTTTGAGTCCTTCTGTCTCCCTTGATCTTCTCACATTCAGCAACCTGGATTAGAAATTTGAAAAGTCCACAGCAGTTACATGGAGAACTCTTGGGTGTTCTTGAGCACATTATGAGAACACGATGGTCTGAGCAGCAAGCTGCAGGAGGGTGCANCAGGCAACAAACTAAGCAGAGGGAAATCTGACTATTTGGAATAACAGAGTTCTAGCAGAAAATACATTTTGAGACATACAGATACTGCAAGCATATGAAGCTATATATTTGACCAGCATAATTAGTCTTACACAGTTTACCACCACTTTAAAAAAAGGTAAAATCAAAATTACAGTCAGCTTACAAAGGGATAATGGTTTTCATGAGGCATATTCCAGCATTGAGCGTAGGCACTTCCAAATGAATAAACTAAAAGTTTCATGCCTTTTATTTGTGATGTCCCTAACACAGGAGGATTTGTGACTATATATGGGAGTGGAGAGAAGAGATTGCAATGGGCATTTTAAGCAAAACCAAACAGAGCAAAGATAGGCATGACCGATTGTTCCAACAAACACCAAACAATTTTGCAATGCGCACTCAAGTCTGAACTCTCTCCAGTTTTCAGCTATATAAAACTATCCCATTCAAAAGCTTTAGTTCTGAATTGCTTATTTCTTTTTTTATGTCACTGTCACTGTTTAACAACTAAATGGGACCCCCTAGAAGAAAAAAGGCCAGGCATCTCTGTAATGAGTCAAAATTACAAATATTTTATTGGTAATTTAGTATGTTTAAATTGTCTGAATCACAGAAGTTGCTATTTTTAGTGATCATAGAAAACAAAATACAAAATTATTTTACACAGCTATACAGAACAATTAAAAAATCCTTTCAACATTATTGCAGTACATACAACATTCTCTTGCTAAGCCAACCATGTGTCAATTAAGAGCTGTTTTGGACAGTGAAATGCCACAGCTCACAGTAGATGTTCCATAACCATCAAATTTTTGCATTTGATTCTCTGAGGTGTAGTACCAGTGTAACAGTGTAGGCTACCCAGTCTGAAATGCCCTCTCTTAACTCCAAGACAGCTGCATGCAGGTAGAATTCAGAGAAGCTGGGGAAGTAAGATCTACCTACTACCTGAAGGCCAAAACACAGACATATAATGTAGTTCCTTACAAGTTTTTTTCATCTCAAGCCATTGTGTGTCAACTCTTCAGGCCACTGGGACAGAGGACTCTTATTCTGCAAGCACACTGAAATCCTATAAAGATGCACGTGCCTCTCTGCAGTCGTTCTGCTACCTGTGACCTCCCTCTTTGGGGCTTGGAGTGCCTTAGACTGGGTGGTTTACCCCATTAGCAGATTTTACCCTCTTTTCCTAACTTCTACAACCCCTTTGTCAAGAAGAACCCAACAAAAACCCAAAAGTGTATTTAGCTTTTAGCTATTTCATTCAAGGTAGCAAATGTCAGCTAGGTTTTTTAAAGAGCTATTGCTGTGCCCTAATTCGGCTCCAATTGAATTGAGTTCATTTATTTCAGTGGATGGAGGAATAGACCTGTACTGAGGACTTTAGTAAATGCCTTCTTCAGTATTAAGAGATTCAATCTTAGCTAGAACACAGATGCACTGGAATTCTTCTGTGTGTACTTTTAAATGTATGAGAGAAGTTTTGAAAATTTTTATGATAGGAAATGAGAGTTTCAGTAAAAATACTGCTTTGAAAATTACTGCAAAAAGTCAAATGTACTAATATGTAGATATTGAATCCAAAAAGTGATCAGTATATATGGTCTTTATTTGCTAAACCTAAATGTCCGACTTAGCAGGACTCATCTTAACAAAGAATTAGTCCAGGAAAAAATGAAAAATATGTTACACATTTTCCAATACAACAGCTATATTTTAAATAAAAATAATATACATGTATAATATTGTAATGATGTAACTTGATGAAAATAACACTGATCAGTATCAAACTTAGGATTTAACTGATTATCCATCCTTAACAGATGAAACACATTTCACAGAAATAGATTTTGGCAGGGTGAAGTGAAGTGATATTCATGGCTTTCTGTGAGAAAGTTACCATGAAAGTTAAGGTAAAAATGTAAAGAACAAAACTTTAAATAGATTTATATCTATAAGAGTTCAGGATTACAGCAGTTGGGTGCATGTGCTGCAGCAAGATGGTAACAGCAACCTAACAGTAGACAACATACATGCTTGCACACATACACACGTGCCCACTCTCAAATGCATGCGTATAGGTCCTCAGCTTGATTATACAAGCATAAACTTACTAGTTTCTGATGGGGCAACACCAGGGATGGGGTTCACTTCTCCTGTTTTTAGCTGTCTGCAAGGTAGCTGTAGCTACCTAAGGTCAGATGAGATGAAACCCATCTAAGGTAACATCAGCTGAACATTTTAATGAAAGCTGTTTTCATCCTGAACATATTTAAGGCACTTTACTAAAAATCTGAAGTTAATCAAGAGTGGAAAAAAAAAGTAAAAATCCTTACATGTGAAATTTGGAAATTAAAAAAAATAAAATTCCTGAGCTTTGATAAATATTTTTATTATAATAAAATACCATGCCTATTGAAAACATGTCTTACAAGACCATGTCATATGTCATTTTTTCTTGAAAAACTCATGTTTAGTGCACAAAATATGTTAATAAGTCTTTGGGAACATCTGCTTACAAATTAATAGGAAATGAAAAGCCAAAGAATGACCTGTCATGTATGTACAAAATGTGTATTGCTCCTGGCAACACACATCATGTTTACTACAGGTATCTTTATCTTTCTGTTTTCTCACAGGGTCCTGCCCATATTTTAATACTTTATAATTAATTATGCTTCACTAAACTATTTACAGAAGCAGAAACTAATCACACATCTTCTTAAGCCCATAAACATGGACCTATAGAAGTAGAATATATTTTTAAATGGTATGAAGATGAGTGTGCTACATAGTACTGTTTTCTAGAAGTACAGTTCATGAATTTTCTTTATGAAGATTTAAGTCTAAATGAAAATAGAAGTTCAAGTTCTCCCTCTGTTTCCCTTGGTTACATTTTTTCCACCTGCTTTCTGAAGGATTTTGCCCCAAGAGAGTATTTGGATTGCAAAGACAGTTGCAAATTGTCGCAGAAGTATCTTGAGTAAAGAAACATCAGGCTCTTGAATACCCACTGTTTACAGGGGATACAATCAATTACTTTTCAGTTAAAAATAGCACATTTCCAATACTAGTCATCGTTTGTATGGTTCTAGTACTGTTAATTTTTGCTTTTGGTGTGTTTTTCTCTCCTCTGTTGTCACTAAACACAAAGAACATGGAAATAGTGAAATGGACCATATCCAAAGTGCTACCAAATGCACTGAACACACAAAGTGGTTACAAAATGGTATTTATAGAGGCCATGGGAGGTTCCTTCTAACAATAATAAGTAAAAACAATCATCAGAGTGAAATGCACTTTTGACTTGACTGCATCCTTTACTATTTTCATTAGCTACCTCTATAATACCCCTGATAAAAATGCTACTTCTTTACATTTAAACTTCTACTACAAAGTATTTCATGTTTTATTTAAAAAAAACACACAATAGTGATGGTGGTTAATCTGCTTTATAAAAGATAATATATTGAGTTATATATAATAATGGCTTTGATCCAATTAACATTACATTATGCTGCTTAGTAATTACTGTGACTTCAGTTCCTACAACTGTTAGAGTGAATACAAATGATCATTTAATGTACAGGAAGTAGGGATCATTTGGAAGTGCTGATTCAGAAGTATTCAAGTGCTAACAATGACTTGTTCTTTGTATGCTTTTCTTCATATTCCATAAATGACAATTTTATAGATGTCCATGATTTTCAATGTCACACAGCTTCAGGGCAATTATTTTTGTTTCATGTTCTTTTTTTGTGCAAACACAAAACTAGATTTTTCTAAATGTTACCATCTAGTTAAAAGTAATTGCCACTTTTACTTAAAAAGGCACCAGCAAAATGTAAGGGAATATACCTTCTACACTTGTTTTATGAAGAGCTGTACTTGTTACTGGAGCGGAAATTATCATATCCATGATCATTAGCTTTGAACTTTAAACAGGACTGCCTTTCCTCCAAGGACAACAGATCTTTGGATTGGCACCAGCAACACAAGCATGACTGTTAAAATAAAAGGAATAAACATTTTACATCATTTTGTTTTGCACATGTGGCAGAACACACTGAAATGCTGCCCTTCTCCAGTGGTTTAAGCAACCATTTTTGCATTACAGTGCAAGCAAAGAAACAGGGTTCTGCACTGCTCAAATGGCCACAAACTTCTGGGATGCCCCATTAGTAACCAATCTGAGCACTGAAGGACAGCAAGAGTTAAGTATCGAGTCCTGTGTAATAGTGGCCACACACATACCAACTTGAGTCTGGCCTGCAATTCTAAATGCATTAGACTCCTTGTTATCCTTTGTCTGATAATCTTTCTTGGAAAAAAAATGTATGCACAGTAATCTACAAATTCTAAGAAAGATGTTGTCATTTAGTTGATTATTTTTGAGGGGAAAAAAGAGAACTGAAGGTGATAACCTACATACAGTTCAAACATTTGCAAGATGTACTGCAGACCTTTTGCTGATGCTGCTGACTGGCCTTTGGGTGCTGGAAGTCCATCTGGGATCCTGCACACACATTTGTTACCATGCTCAGGATGCCACAGACCTCTTAGGTGCTCTCAGCTCCAGCGACTCTTTCAGGAAGGCCATAATGAAAACAGGGAAGACCAGACTGACACTAACGCATCTGCAACGTGTGCTGTTGCATTATAAGGGAAATATTCCAACAATACCAGATGTAGAGCTGACTGGCTTCTGATTGAAAGACATATCCAGTAAGGAATTTACACAGCCAGGGATTAAGCCTAGCAGTGGCCAATGGTGAAATGCTTGGCAACAAAACGAAAATTTGAGAATTTGTAATAGGCAACATAAGAACCACACAGTGTCTGAAGTGGCCACAAAAGTATCTCCAAGGACCAAATCTGGACATTTCTCCGAGCAGACATGAAGGCTGCAGGGCTGATATGTTGCAATCCACATGCAATCCAGAGCACCAAATTCTGCATGAAGAATCAGTGCCTAGGACTATTCACTCAAACCAAGGAAAAACTATGAACAGGTCTGTCTCATTAAAAGCTGGCACTGAGAAGAGATGAGTGGATACTTGCACCCTCTGCCTTACATAACTGCCTATGGATTTAAGAGCTCAGTCAGGATGGGGGAAACTCGGGGTCAGCTCCCCCCACACTGGGCTGCAGAGGATATGGCTACGTGAATCTCTGCAGCACGGTCTGAGTCTGCTTTGTCAGTGCTCTCGAAGTGGCTGGATGCCAGCTTCAGTCAGGAAGTGATGTAGCACTGATTAGCATGGTGCCAAGAGGGCTTATTGTACACTCCTCTCTTTTGCTTTCTGTTTTTGTCCACATTAATCCTTAATTCCTTTCTATGTAACTTCAGCAGGAGAGGGGGGCAACATCTACCATAACCCAGTTAAAATAAAACTCAATGATAATTTAAAAAACTTTGTGAATGTTATGGAATGAATTTTACTGCTGACATCATCTTTTAACCAGAGGAGCAGCTCTCAGTAGCCTCTTACCTTAAAGCAGTTTTGGAATCTTTTGCTCACCAAATACAGAGCTATTGGATTGATGCAGGAATTCAGTGAAGCCATATTAATACCAATGTAGTCCATCACGAGAAAAAAGCTGTGTGGAAATTAAAATAAGTGAAACACTTCTCATTTTCTCTTGAAAGGCTCAGTAGAGGTTTACAACTATGAAAATTGGACTCAGCTTCACTCAACCAAGACTATTAAACGTAACAGCGAAGGGTCCTATATCAACAGGATTAACTCATGGAGCTAACAACTGTGCACAATAATAGAGTGAATCAGTAGACTGTTCTCACAAAAGTAATTTCAGAAGACTCAACTACCTTAACTTGTGGGAGGGAACATTTACGAGGTTTTCCTCACAGATTTAATGCTAGCTGTTCTGTTGAAAGGGAAAACAGGGACAGAAATTTGCACTTCATCCTCATAATGACACAAGACAGGACAGTCCCAAGAGGGATTAGGAGAAGACAAGCAAACAGGACAGAAATCCTGTGTTCATGGCATTCCTCATAACTTCCTGCCTCTGTTACTGGAGAGAAACCAGTGTCCTGGATGAAGAAGCAGGGAGAACTGAGGACACATAGAGTAAGCTAGTTCATTAGGAAATCCAAACATGCTTCTGGAGAATGTCAGCAGCACACAGGCATTTTATTTTTGCAGTCTCACCTTAAAAGTTCACATCTGTTGGGGTCCTTCTGATCATAAATAGTGAGTTTCAATATTCTGCTTAAGTGAAGTGGGAGCCAACACAAGGCAAAAACAAGTACCAGACAGAACACAGTTTTGGCCACCTCACGTCTCTGAAAAAGAGAATTGGACAAAATAGTGTTATAGTTTCTGTCTCTCTCTTGCTGTTGTCTTCTAATATCCAGATGTTTACTAAACAAAATAAAACCCCCATTGAAATAGGAGTTAGGAGAACATCAAATATCTTCTCTTCTTGGAAGATAGATGTCTTGGTTTTAGATGTCTTGCAGTGATTCTCTGTATCTCTAATTTTAAAAAGTATGAGTAATAATATGAAAAATCAGGGACATGAAAGCAGTCATATAAATAAAAATGACAAACATATTTGTCTCCTCAATTACTTCAAATATCAGCTTGTTTCCAATTGTATTTTCTTATGCTTTGATCTCAGGTCTTATTTTAAGTGCCCGAAGAGATTTCAAATACAGCTTTAATGAGGCAAGATGAAAGGAGCACAAATATACATTATAGTACAAATGTAGTTTAATTCTAGAGATGTATGATGTTTGTGTCTGGTGCACTACTAACTTGGAATGTATTTTGGAGTGTGCTTAGTTTTGCTAACATATACTGCTAAACTCACTACAGTTCAGTATGAAATTGCTTAAAAAGAATTAACAATTTTATAGCACCAGCTTCTAGATGACAGCATGACTTCAGTTTTCAATACAAAATATCCATGTCTTATTATTGTAAAGAAATAAAAACTATTAAACCTGAAGAATTAACATAAAAGAAAAGAAAAACAGATTTGTGATTGTCAGTTAAAATCTTAGGTTTGAGGGCTCTAATATATACACATATATATGAGTCCAGCAGCACCACTGCTAGGATACTTCTTGAAGTTGTCATACATGAACAGAACAATGATGTGGCAGCAAAGTCAATAAAGGTGTTATTGTCATCCTCTCTAAAGTCAGCAGAGTTGTCAGGGATAAATTTTTACCTGTTTTAAGTGGTCATTTAAAGCAATCTGCATCCCACTTTTCTTCCGTAACATCTCACAGGTCATGAGAGTATAGAAAAATGCTGTGATAGCCAGTGGCAAACAGAAGTAAAAGCTGAACAGCCACCAGTCTTTAGCTTGCTTGTAAAACTAGAAGGAAGACAAAAATAAAAATATTGTTAAGAACTGAATGTTGACCATTTCGGAAAGTATGCTATAAATAATTGGTTAGTCTGTTCTGAAAAGCATCTCTGTAAAGCGTGCAATAGACATAAGAAAACAGGACAAGACAGTAATATGCCCAAAGCCCACAAAAATTTACTGGATGCTCTTTTTTTAATCATTATACTTCAGCAAGTTTTCAGCATTTCATTTGAACTTTATATTCACCTACATTTCACATACACTTGTGCACATTACAATCAACACGACACTGAGAAGATCAAAGGAACTGTTCTGGTGAGCTGTGATTTTATAAACATCTGTGTGTTACCATCATAAAGGATGTTTTCTGCATGGGGTGAAGCAGGCAGATCCTAAGATCCTTTCCTCTGTACTCCATTGTAATCATGTCAAATGCAATAGCTTCTGGAACTGCCAATATTACTGATATAACCCAGATCAGTACAATTTCGACAGCAGTCCACTTTGGTACTCCAATTCCTTTAATGCGACTCCAAGAAGCAACTGCTCGGTACCTGAAGCAACAGCAAAATTTGCAAATAAAAAATACAATAGAATCCGCCTGGTTTAACTGGCTTTTTAGGATTGTATCAGCAGAGTGGAAAGGCAAATCTGAGCCAATGCCCATTTTGAAAAGAAATTATAGAACTGGATGAAAAAATGGGTCTCACCTATCTATACTGAGGGCACACAAACTCAATACTGTGATGCCCACTGATGCCTTTTGAATGAAGGGTACCAATTTGCACATTTCAACACCAAAGGGCCAGTCCTCTGCAAGCAGCTGCGAAAAGAAAACAACAATTAGAAATGAATCATTTAAAAAAAAAAATCCCCAAAGCCGCAACATGGACTTTCACCGTGACTGTTTTTCTTTTCTGCCATGTAAAACTCAGTTAAGAAGAATCTTTCCACAAGGGAGTCTTCAAGGTGTGTGTTCTAAAAACAAGGCAGCAGCTTCACAGTCACTCTGACTGGGCAAGAATATGCACAAAGGCTTAGTCCTGACCTTCAAACTCCACTCGCTTTGCTTCTAACTCTACCACCCCAGTGCTTATGTCGGAAAATGACTGAGCAGGTGAGGATCTACCTTATCTTTGTATTGGCTTTATCTGTCTTGAGTGTTCATTGCTTTTCTTGTATGTTCCAAGTAACTATTAGAAATACAGAAAACTACTTGAGGCTGATCAGAACAGGGACACGGCCAAAACCTACACGTCTGGGGTAGGGCTTATTGAAGCTTGGTGCCTAGGCTCCCTCACCTGAGAAGTCAGGCAACATTTATCCCACAGGTTTTAGCTGACCATCTGATAAAGAAAGGAGGAATCCACTGGACACTCAAGAGAAGCTAAACAGCTAGTTTGAACTAAACGGTTTGCAGCAGGTAAAGACAGGTCAGATAAATCCCACACTGAAGATCTTTATTGACCAGTTTTCCAATGATTCTGTATTGCAATACCAAAAAGACTATCTGCACAATCAGCATACCTGTAAGTGCTACAGAAAAAGGAAAACAGCACAATGAACTTTAGGTTGGTTCAATTGTATTTTGAGTAGTACACTTCAATGGAAATCTTCAGTCACATCCCAAGTGGCACATTTGAGCTGATTTAGGGGACAAGACTTACTGGACACAGAGAGCACCTTCCTCACAGCTGATGCTATGAGCTTTTTGCCTGTACATTCAGTTTAGAAACATTTAATCTTTATAATCTGAAGTGAGCTACTCTAATGGCTCAAATACACCACAGCAGCAGCCAAATCTTCCAGTTCCTCATAAAAACAAAGACTTCTCAGATCAGAGGTTATGCCAAGAAATAGTCGCAATCGTTATATACAAAAGTAAACTTTCTGAGTTTCTGTAATTAGTTACATTATCTCAGTCCATCTCTGTTTTTCAAAGCTTTCTTCGAATGAGGCCTTTTGGATCTGTTGCAGATAAGAGGGCTACAAAATGGAAAAGGAAAGAAGAATGACAACTGCCCAAAAGAGATGGCAAAATCTTTCCCTGAGCTCAGGTCTCCTCAGACATCTTATTTAACAGAGATGTAGAAAAAGAAGAAATAGATCATCATATTGTATAGATTCTGCTGAGGACCAAAATGATTGTAGACAGCCACAGAGCTGCCTGTTCATGTTGGTTTGGTTCAGCAAAGTCCTTAAGCACGCACTCATGTGCATCTACAGATAAACAAATACATGATCCAAGAAAGTAACTGAAAAACAATGATGTAATTTAAGTATCACTTATTTTAACACAAAGGACATTATGTGCTTTCATATGTGCTTTTGGAAATCCCTATGAAGGGTCCATTAGTATTTTCAGGTACCAGAACACCTTCAGAAATCTGCTTCAGTTCTGTGCTGAGATGGGATCTTTGAAAGAAGAGCAGTAGGAAAACTGCAAGCCCAGGTTTGATCTATTTCTTAAACGATCTCCTTAAGTAAGACAAAGAGTATAATGTTTCTGCAGAAATGATGCAGAAAAATGAATTTGAAGGGTTTATGTTTCTTGTGCATTTTATGGAAAGTAATAAAGCAGAGGAAGTAGGGATGAGGCTGTAATAACCATACAGTATGCTTTACTTATGTGATGTGGGAAAATAATTCAGTCTGTAATTAAAGTATTATCAGTAAAGCCTCTCACTAAGACTTCTTTTGAATTGCTGTAAGGGGTTGATAGTAACAAACTCCTATTAAAATATCAAAGTGAATAATTGCAGGCGTTCTAAATGTACACTCCATAGAATTAGGAGACACCTGGACTAATTTAATTTGTATCAGTCAGCCAGTGAACCTCCAGTCTACCACACCTTGTTGCTATAGAAATCAAGGACTACGCAGCAAGTACATTGTATACTTGTTTACAGTATTTACTGCATATCATAAATGTGTACTTGTTAAACCAGAGATTACTAATTTCAAAAGTACTTAAAATTAAAATGTTTTATTCTTTGTTGAGCTCATATTCAGAACTTTGATAAACTTTCTATTGTAAGATTCTGTTGGAGACTTTTAGCTACGACTAACTGGTGTATGTGCAAGACACTCCCTGTCTCTCTTCCCTAAAATCACCATTGCTCAGTCACACACCAGAGATTTCCCTGAACTAATGCTTATCTTTCAGGTGCAGACAGCCACACCTGTGCTCCAAGATGACTATATTTGAGCCAGCTCCAGTTTGGGAGCCATCTGGCTGCATTATAATGGGGCTGCAGAAGAGTGAATGCAGTCTACTGAGAGAAAGGCTGCATTAGCTTGGGTTTAGCGTAACATCAAAATATTACTCGCATTCAGCCAGCTTAAATCAGGGGCAGAATGGACGTACAGCTGTCTGCATTGGATTGGAAAAACATGTCCTTTATCTTTTGCAACTGATGTGTTGGGAAATCTGAGCATTTTAATGCATGAGTCATAAGTTTCTCTATCACAGTATCGAAAGTGGTTAATGATATGCTCTGCAGCAGAAGCTTAAAAACATTAAGAAAGTAAAAGGAAAAAAGTAGAATTCTAGTTTTAATTGCTTTACTATGCTTTCTTGTTTGTTTGTCCTCTGTGTTGTCATCTCCTCAAAACATTGCCTTAAAGTACAGAGAAAATCCACTGCAAAGTATTCAGAGGCGTCATATTTGTGGGTAACAGCAATGATTATTCTTAGTGAAGTATAGGTGCAGTAGTCTAATGCAATTTTGTGAGGGTAAAATGACTTTCTTATGATTCATACTAGGGTATCTGTACAAAGAGTGCCATTTTACAAATGACAAATGACCAGAGAGTCATGAGATACTGCCAAGTGGCAGCAAAGAGAAAAATAATGTTGTATTTTCAGCAGTAAAATGCCAAGAGATGTCTAACACTGGCTGTATTCCAAGTGACCTTTTCCAATGTTTTATAGTCATTTATTTTACACGGGCAAAGTTTTAACTGCTAAGCCACAGAACTGTGTTGGAAGATGAAATGAAATATAATGAAAGGAAAGGGAAGGGAACACAGTGAAGAATGAAGAGAAATAAATCATATGTTAAAGATCCGATACATCTGCTACACTCCTAGCCAACACTTTCTCAGATGAGGCACAGATCTGAGCCTAAACGGAAAGCTTCACAGTAGCCCCAAGAGATGTGACTCAGAGACACACCTGTGAATTGCAATTCCTGTTCTCTTGGTTGTGTCGGAACAGAAAGATGTTCGTAATCTGTTGCTGGAATACACCAGCATGCAAGCATGATATGCTGCTCTCGATGGCTCAGCTGCTGTGGCCACCAACCAGAAGGCCAATGCCATGGCTCCAACCCACTACTGTTGACTTTCTGCAGTGGGGCATGAAGAAGTAGCAAAGCATGAACATATTAACGTAACATCAGTGTCCTACTCCTGAGCAATGAATGAATGTGGAAATGCGGAGAGGGAATTCATATTTGCCCCTAGCTGTGCATTCACAGCTATGTCTAGTCCACAGGATGATAGGACTTGATTTTCATCATTCTGAATTGCAATGTTACACAGGAAATCAGACGTGCAAACTGCACACCCAAATTGCAAGCAACATTTTTTCAATATATCTGTGAAAAGCCTGGCAGGTTTTTACCTGATATTTTGGAGATGGGGAGGTCATGCAGATAAAAGTATTTTTTAGTATGTTGTAGGAGCAAGAATTTTTCAAAACAGGAAATTTGCACAGGAAATTAAACTTTTGGTCAGAGATAAGTCAGACAACATTACAAAACTTACTAATATTTAACAATAATTATGATGTCAGGGTGAGAATCTTCCCTTTAAACAAGAAAATGTATTTCCTGCTTCCTAGTTAAGCTAAGAATGTTTTCCTGATCTATCCAATAAACCATGTAAATCTTAATATGAAGCATGCAATTGGTTTCTTTTCCTGTGTCTCTATTAGTAACTTCTACTTAGAAACTTCATTTTAAAAAATACTTAATTAAGTGTTATACAGACATCTTGAAAATGACAGAAACCTCACACTATCTTGTCAAAGTCAAAGGGACTGCATCAAAACTAATTGTTAAGAAAGTTATGTTGCTGTCGCAACAAATGAGAACATGAAAATTTGTTTTTCAATTTGACATATGTATCTTTCGAGTGAATGTATACATAATGTTTACATAATGAAGAAACTAAATGTACAAATCTATACTGACATAATCTAAGGCATTTCAATTTGGAGATCCATCATGAAAACTACGTATGAGTAGTTTCAGACAACCCACAGACATTTCCACTACCCCATATACTGGACTTCATAGTAGATTGTTCCCACCTAACTACTGAACAAAGTTACTCCCCATTGTCTGTAGAGTCTAGACAGGTTCCTCCACTGTACATTTCAGATATTTCTTAAGTGCCTTTAAGGTGCATTTGCTGACCATCATAAAGAGTTCCTAAGCAAACTAGACTTCTAACTTAATATGGTCAGAGATCAACAAACTTTGTGTAAGAAATTCTGAGATGAACTTTGGAAGACCTCAATTAAGTGGTTCAGATGTCGAAAGAAAGGAAATAATGCACTTCTCCCAGTAAAATGGCTGTTATCTTTAAGACCAGAAGGAGCAGTGGGCAAGAGTTGTAATATGGAATAGTAGTGATGTTTTCTAAAGACAAGCACCTTGACTTTTTTCAAAAGCTACGGAAAGGGCTTTATCATGATGCATGCCCTATAAGTACTTGCATTACAAGAGTTAGTAAGGTCATCACAAAGGCATTTCCATGGAAACTCTGCCTTTTTCAGAGCACAGCTGGATTAACAAAGGGGCTATTTTGCCTCTGCATGGGATATACAGTCCCTAATCTGATCTTTCTTATCTTGCCAGTGCTTGACAATGCTATATAATGTAAAATATATATTTTTTACGGAATCTCTAAAATACATTTTTGACAAAATCATTGCCTACAGAGTTGCTGTTGGCCTTCGGTCACTGGCTTGGAAAAAGACCAGATTTTGTTCCTTCTCTGTAATTTTTTTCTCTTCACTTTCCCACAGTGCTCTGAGATAAAGGCATCTGTGACAGTATTTCCAGGTAGATATTCTCCCTCTGCCACTTGTCTCATAGGAAATTGTCAAGAGTTCAGAAAGCCACACAGGAGTATGAGATGACAGGTTGTTCCCTCTGTTAAAAATCCATTGGAACATGACAATAAATTTGATTCGATGTAAGAGAATAAATATTACAAAATGAGATGTTATTTATATATCAGAAGAGAAAGCATGTTATTAATTATTTGATTATAGCTTTTGTAAAGTCTACGTTTCTGTCTTGTTACACATATCTGCATGAGAGGTAGAGTTAATGTAAATTTGGAATTTCTAATCCTGATGTTGTTTTAGTGTCTTACATGGCGGAGTTACCAACCTTATCAATATGGGAAACTGAGCATCAGCCTTCCAGACCTGCAGACTTGTATTGTCAGGTGCACAAGCTGCTGCTGTCTTGATAACATTTACAGAAGAACATAAAGAAATGACTGACCACCTACTCTACCCTTCTACTCCATATGTTCATACCTTTAATTGCTGTTTGTGGCCTCAAATTAGCAAGGACATGCTTAGCTAGTCCGTTCAGTGAAGCGGTTGACCAGGCATAGGACCACCTTCACATCCAATTAGTTGCAATTTTGCAAAGAATCTACACTGCCACAACATTACGTACTGCAAAATAATTGTCTCAGACTTTTCTTTGTTTCTTGCTCTGCAGTTCTGGAGGTATGAACAAAACCAGATTGTTTACCAGGACCCTGGAATGTCAAAAAGGTCTTCCAGTTTCTGCATGCTGGAACTGAATGCCCCTCAAGCCCTTATTTCATACCCAGTTTCCCAACTGTGTGACAGATTCCAATACTTTTCATTTCCTACTGAATATATTGATCGATATTCACATTTACCAAGTGCAATGAACTAATCGGCATCTTACACATCGGGTTACATTGGCCTAACAATCCAGGTAACACCTGCTTTTCTTTAGATAAACGCAATTTAAGGATGTAAACTTTCATTTGTGTATTTTTTCAGCTTACACATTTATTTAATTTAAACAGTCACAAGGGACATCTTTCGCAGTCATCACTTTTGATACCTAACAAAATGCTGCTCCTTCTAGGATGAATTCTGAGTTCTCTCTTATGGGTCTGTCTGGAAAGCATTCACAGACACTTTCACACTTTCTCCTACAAGTGCTGTTGAGTAAACTGCTGGCATTTTATTAACATGAGAAATCCTCTCACATGATTTTTCATTCAGCTGTCTAACTGAGGATCTGGTAGCAATTGTTAAGATATGTTTCATCCAGTTGAAAATTGTTTCAAAAATGCAAGCTACAACTGTTAAGTATACTTGATTTACAAACCAAGCCTTTGTTTTTCCCACGCTGCTGGGTGATTACAGCCAGCTTTTGATTGTATCACTCTATTCTCCCTCATAATGTTGCTCTGAGGGTGAAATTAAATGGGATATAGAGTTAATGAAAAGTTATTATCAACTCAAAACTCCCTCAAACTCTTAATTTTGATTACATAAACACAATGTCTATGGTTTGTTTGGGCTTTTTTAACTCCCATTTATTCGAAAGTCCTGGTTTAAAACTGCAAAGGTCTTGCTTTGCTCCTACCATTATCAATACCACAATAAAAATCCCAGACTTGGAGCTGGTATAATATTTATCGATTTGCAATCTGACCTTCTATTCCTTCTGCTCCAACCTACTCATAATGATACACTTGATGACATTCAACCACGATAAGGACTGCGGTACATTATTGCATGTTATCATTAATTTAATTTTGAACTAGTGCCATTGAGATTGCAAAGTCTTGTACTAAGTATCTGTTATTGATGTAATCTTTTTGATTTTTTCTGAGAAGAGATAAAAAAAGTCTCTGTTCAATATATTTTTTTAAAAAAAAATTTTTCTTCAAAAAAGCTTAAAGTATTTTTCATCAGAAACTCCACTCTCATTCAAAAGAGTGCGCACCTCTCACAAGAACTGAGATAAATGTATAATATGGAAAATATAGAAACTCCAAATGGAAGAACTCTTGTGTAATGCAAATTATCTGGCTCACGAATTTAACACAAGTTATGATGTTCCCTGCTTTGTAATGAATACTTCAATACTTTAAAAGGATAAAGATACAGGATTCTCCCATTTCAGCAGCTTCTGGGAGTAATCACTATGGACACAGAAGCTTGAATTCAAACCCTGCTCCTTCAACGTTGTTTTCCAAAGCTAAAAGTAACAAATGCCAGAGTTTGTAAACACACATGTGAAGTGTGGAGAAGAAATAGATGAAGGATCTCGTGTTTGCTTTATGCAGCAATTGATGGGTGTTCTGGGACCCAGACTGTAAACTCACAAGGCAGAAGATGCCTTATGATTTCCAGCATCCCTCCCAAGAGCGCTGATCATAACTAGAGCCTGGATTCAACCACCCAACGAATCCTACGGATAAATGGACTGCGCAAGTTGTGTAGACGAGGCAGAGGTTGTACTCCTTTCGTGGCCAATATTAGTCCGCCAAAAGGCAGAGTAAAGAAAGTCCAAGAGCCGCAGGTGTGTCTCACCCCCAGGTGTGTCTCAACCCCTCTGGGCTGCCCACGCTGCCACACTGGCCCACGGGGGAATCGGGTTCCCAGCTCAGGAGAGCATCGTGCCTCACAACTGCTGGACACATAAAACTAGTACAAACTGCTCAGTCTGAACGAGCTTGGTTGTCCTGAAAAAGTCCCCGTGCCATCAGCGGCTCTACGGGAAGTAGATGACTAAGACTGCCCAGCTGTGCAGGAAGGACTGAGTGGTGGCCACCCACAGGACTGGGTCTTCTGTGCCTCTCCCTCCTTGGAGGGAAAGGAGGGAAGACATGAACCCATTGAGCATTCATCTATGACATTTGTTTCCTCTATCCCTAGGACAGCACCTGTTTCCAGGTGACTTTCAGAGCCTGGCCACCTCCAGCGGCACACTTCTGTCCCATTCCCAGCCCAGAACACTGAAAGCGTTGGGACTGAGGCACAGGGAGGGGTGCCATGTGGGGCAGTAAAGACAACATCTGACCACAATGCCACCTTCCGGCAAGTTTTTGGCATGAGCTCTAGTCCCTGGGTGTCTCGCAGCCAGAAGTGGGGTGCGTTCCCCCCTCAATTAGGAACGTAGGTGCCGGACAGCCGGCGGGGAGCCCCGAGGAGAACCCGCCACATCCCCGCCTTCCCCCTCACCTTGTAGACATTGATGGGGATGTCGATGATGATGTGAAGCAGGTCGCCCAGGGCCAGGCTGGCGATGAGGATGTTGGGGCCGTTCCTCATGCACTTGTTCTTGTAGATGATCCGCAGCAGCGTGGAGTTGCCGATGATGCCCAGGACGAAGACGAGGCAAGACACCACCGTGTTGATGTACTTGAAAGTCTCCTTGATCTCCGTTTGCCCCGTGCACATGGGGGGCGAGGCCGAGCGCGGCCGCCCGCCAGCTGCACCCCCGCCCTTGGGCAGCGCGGCCGGGCGGGAAGCGTTAGGCTCGGCGCCGCGCACCGCGGGGGTCCTGGCCGTCGGGGGACTGTGCCTGCCCGGGCCCGGCGGGCGCAGGGAACTTCGGCCCTCGGCGGT
>VYZX01011912.1:27469-39764 GCA_013401335.1 Brachypteracias leptosomus
GGCTGCCGTGGAGCCCAGCCCGGCCCAGCCCCTCCGCCCGTCGGCCCTACCCAGCCCCGCTCCAGCCGCTATCAGGGATGTCCCCCCGCCCCAAATGCTCCGTGGCTCGGTACCTCTCAAGCGGTTTGCCCTGTGACCTCCCCCTTTTGCCGTCCGCCCGCCTCGATTTGTACCAGGTTGACAGTGACAGCCTTAAAGTAGTAATTTTGCTGGTTTTGAAACAATTTCACAGGTCAGAAGGTTTGTTACAAGAGGTTTTGGAATTGTTAGGGGGGGAAGGGGGCTTTTTCCTGCTGTCGTCTCTGAGATTCATTCCCAGTAGGTTGGTACGGGGTTCTCCCTCCACATTTTATCCCCCTCTGCAGGCACATCCATAGCGGCACATGCTGAGGATGCCGCTTGTGCGAGATTAGTGCCATGTTTTAAAGCGCTTCACAAACCGGAGTACTTTATATGCTCTCTCTTCTGATATTAGAAATAGTAGTTTGAGCGTTCTGAAGTTGCAGGGATCCAGCTTGGTTATCTGGCTGCCGCTTCGGGCAGCCATAGCAATGCATCTGAGCTCTGCGAGCTCGTTCCAGTCGTTGCCCCCGTTAGTGAAGCGTGAGGAAAGGAGCAAAGGAATTGGGACAGGATTTTGTGGAGACTAAGAACAGCATCTGAAAGTTGGACACGATTGTATGTCTAACTGAAAAGAGTGGAATTTAAAGCTGCTTTCCAGCTTCTCTACCCTGATATTTTTTAACAACCATGCTGGAAGCTAAATCATCTGCAGAACATGAATGTATAAATGCTTCATTACTGAAGTGACCCACTTGCCTGCATTGCTGACATACCTGTAGGGGAAAACACTGAAACCCAAATATTTCTTTCAAACCTTTCTCTAAAATTGCTGGTCTGATCTATCTTATCTTTCCAGCGTCTCCTGCTAACATCTTCTTGAGGTACTATAGCAGCCAGCCTTTTCTTGCCCTCATTTTCCTTTTGGCATCTCCATCTTTGTTTAAAAGTCTGCTGTATTGAGCACTTTTTCTATTCAATCGTTATTAATCCATTTCCTAATTTAGCTGGCACACTAATTTTTCTTCCCCATTTTATATTGCAGCATTTGTGAAATAAAAGCACCAGAGTCACTGTATGAGGGTAACTGGAGGTTGATTGCACTCCAGCCTACAGATTGATCTTTTCAGATTCAGGCAGTTCAGATTGTATTTTGCAGCATGATTCGTTTTGCAGCACCAGAGCTGATTCCTCTCTGGAATATTCAAGTGTGAACATTAAATTAACCCTACAATATCCTGAGCCCTGGGGATTTAAAGTCTTTTCAGTTTCTACTTCCGCACTTTCTCAATTTCCAATTCACCAATCTGTAAGTGAACAATGTTTTGCTAAATGCACTATTGATTTTTATTGAAAACTCTTGCCAATTAACATAATTAACTTTTAACTTGAAATGTTTTTTATTTGCAAGGTTTTTACTAAGTCTCAAAGGCTTCTATGCTGATCCCGACCATCAAGAAATATATTGTAACTACATTGAAATATATTTGCTAACATTTTTGTTAGCACAACTCCATATGATATGTTTGCTGCTGTTTGGTAGTAATACCACTGCTGCCACTTACTTCAACTTCATGAATTTTAGTAACAGGAATTTAGTTTCAGAAATTTTTAGTAATAGCAATAGCATGTACAGAACTCCAGGCAGCTGCTGATACCCAAAGCACATTACTCTGTAGTATTGCACAAAACGGGTCTGTGTGACAAAGCATCTAAGCTGTTTCTGTCTGCCAGCAGTTTGCCTGGACTAGCTCTTTCCATAGTTATTGTTGGTTATGATGAACAATCAATCATGAAAAAATTGACCGTTCATCAGAAATGATGGGATAGTCAAGGAAATACAGCCAGCTGAGTTTATCACCCTTTTTGTTTCTACTGTTTTATCAAAGATTAGAATATTTGAGAAATCAAAAAGACCATATGCCATGGTACAAGTCTGCTTTAATTAATGAAAAAGTAAAAGAAAACACATTTTCACAGATATTTATGAGGAAGAAAACACATTTTCACAGATATTTATGAGGATTATATAATACTGTATTAAACATTGAGAGTATCTTGGCAAATTAACTATAGCTTAATTGAAGAAACAACTAGCAAGGTTATTCTAGATTGCAACAAGAGAAAACCATCTGTAAATATAACAGACTGGTGCCCCTTAAGTGACCTCTGATAATTAAGCTATGAAATAAATTCCTTACTGAACTGTATGAAATTCATTATATAAGATTATGCACACTACTGCTAGTGTCTCCGCTTTTTTTCTTTTCTAGAAAGCAGAAATACTCCTTGTCCTATGGAAAGTTCACTTTTGTACAAAACAGGGAAAGCTGGACCACCATCTAAAAGATCCTCCAGACTGTCTGACACTTGTTTTATTATATTCTGCACTTCTACTGCATTCCATCCCACTGGCTATTAACTATTACATGAATTGTGGCCAGTCACTACTTTAATATAAATCAGATGCAACATTTCCATCAATGACTGATAATGCTCAGACTTTTTATTTTTTAATTGGGAGCGACATACAGAAAGTAAATAGACTGGAGAACTTGTAATCCTCACCAGGATGATTTTTAACAACAGAACGACTTTAAAGATTTTTCTGTTCTATGTAGTATAAATCATGAGAAGTGGTCATGATTATGGCATCAGAAAACCTTTTCATTGACAAGCTGATGAGACAATGCAGGATTGTATATTTTAATTCATGTTATACTCGTTGAATCAATGGAAATTTTGTCATGAGCTTGTGGGTACTTTTGCAAATCTCATTAAGTTTTTTGTTTATGTTGTTCGCTAACTGAGTAGCCTTGGAAAACTGCCCCATCAGGCCTGCTTTTTTTTTTTTTTAATTGCATCTGGTGGAAATTTACCTACTAACTGGGGCAAGTCTGGGATGAATAGAAAGAACAGCTGTGTCAGTGTGAGCCACACATTAGATGTATGAGGTGAATTGAAGTCAGAAAATAGTTTTCCATGTTTTAGAAGTTGCCACAGAAACATTATCAATGCCAGTTTTAAAGGAATAAATGTATTGCTGAGAAATTGAGAAATTAGAATATTGTAGTTTTGTAACTGCACATGTTTATATACTAGACAGATGATACAGAAGAATGACATTATCTGTCTCATTTTTTTCCCTTAGTCTAAATTTATGCAAAAATATGAAATTCTTTTTAGTGTGATGTGTAGCTATGCTTTGTCTCTTCCTCTACAAAGCTAAGAAACTTCTATAAATTATAGTGTTGGCTGTCAACTGCAGTGTATTGATGTTACACGTAACAATATTTTATTATAAAAGGTTATAGTAAAACAATTACAGTAGTTATCATAAATGAAACATGACAATTGTATGCAGATACCAGTTTTAATGTAGACTACATTGTAAATTATTCTGTATTTTATCTTAAAACAGTAAGATGTCAAACAATGAGAGACAATCAAATTTGTCTAAGACGACGACATTTGTCTGTCTCTTATAGTCCTTATTTATATGAATTCAAGGATTTTTATATGGAATAATGTTTAAGCCATTAAGTCAGACTGGTTGCTTGCTGAAATTTTATCTTCTCCTCTAACTCTAAGATTAAAAATAACATGCCATTTAGTAAAACTTATTCCTGTCATGCTCCCTATTCAGCATCAGCAAAGTAAATCACAAAGTAAATTACAGTTCTGAAATTAATATAGCAGCATGTAATTAACTTGAGGTATAAAATACATTGAATCTCTATCAAGTGAAAAGCTACTGAAATGGGTTTGGGAACGTAGCTGTAGGTTTGAAAGAGCAGCATTTCTGAATTTTACAGAAATGATTAAAACTACTTTTTTACATGCTACTCCAACAGAATAAAGGTGACCCAGTTTACTTTGAAATTCCAGTGGTAGTACAAGTTTAGATCAGAATCTCCCAGGAAGCCTAGATAAGACCCGTTGTTAAAAAAAAAAAAAGGTGCACATTTTTCGGCTGCTGGGAAATGTATGCTTTTCTACAAAGGAGGTGATAACCAACCATACATTGTTTATGTTGTTGCTCAGAAATCACTCCAGGCAAGCCTTTCAAGTCTGGATTAAATTCATTTCCAGACAAAGTGTCTGACCTCAACAAGAGGTGCAGTGATTCACTCATCCATGCTTTTCTGCAAGTGTGGCCATGTAATACAAACACAGCATTCATCTGCATAGAATGAATCCACCTCAACGTACTGGCTTTAAATGGTACTGATAAGCTGTACACCAATAAAACCATTCAGTTAAAAATCACTAGAATAAAGAAATCCATGCTGTGAGATAAAAGAGATCTGGGGAGGGAACCTGGGTGCTAGACAGCTGGCTGGCTATTTGCTTCATGCTTGTCTCTGTTCAGGATGGTCCCAGCTAGATCCAAATCAAATCTATTACTGTGGCATCAGCCCAAAGTTCATTACCAAAGTAGTGGTGATGAAATCCGGTTCTTTCCATGAGCTCCTTCTGGGCAGTAATGTGGCAGCACTTCCTAACAACTAAAATAATCCCTGGGATCTGCTCAGGTTGGAGAGGGAGACACTTCAATTTCTAAGACAAGAGCTGTTCCCTTGAGGGAACTCAATGATCTTAAGGGTCTTTTTCAATCTAAATGATTCTATGAGTCTATGACTTTCACCAAACTGCACTGACAGAATACAGTAATTACTTATCCAGGGAAATAAGCAAGAGATAGTGTTTTGATGCCATATACTCCAAGAGGTAGAAGTACTCTCTGTGTGGATGCCTGGAAACTATGCAAATGCTCACAGAGACCTAGAAAAGTCTTTCTACAGATTTAATCACATCCTTGGGCTCTAAGTTTTTCTCTTATAAGACATAAAAAGATCTTATATGTGCAAGTAGGTCCTCACTGATCAGACTTTTGAAGAAGCTCTTCACTTTTATTTAAAACAAATATTGGATTGTGGATGTTGGCTATGGAAATAGCTGGGTAGCTCATCAGCTCTCAATGCGGAGAGGGTTTGTTCTGCAGGTTATCAAAGACTGAAGTTGGTTGATAACTTTTAGGAAGCTCATAACAGTACTGGTCCTATGGGACACCACATTTCTGGTAGGAGGTGTTTGGTATTTCAGTTCAGTTAGGAACTGAAATTCCTATTTTTCAAGGTACTGCTGGGGGATTTGTATTCTACGTAGACATTCTGAGTTACTATAGATGTATGTCTTCTCAGAACTTCCTCAAACACAGTCCCTAATATGTTAAAAACAGGCATGTGTTAGTGTTATCTTGTATGTTTTGCAGCAAAATCTAGCCTTCACCAATTAAAAAAATGCGGTTATGGAGTAACACGACTTCTCTCTTTATAGGGTAAAGGCTCAAACTGTGAAAGTCAGTTTTATATACATCTATATTTAGTGCTAAAGGATCACATGCTGTTAGCAAAGGAAAACAGGAATTCTGTTTTCAGATGCTGTTTTATTTATAAAAGGTGTTTTCTGGAAGAAGCCTCAAAATCTGACTTTGTTATTTGACAAGATGATTCTATTAAAATAACCCTTTACATAACCCATACAGGTATTGACTTGCAACTTCTAAGCCCTCCATAGAGGACAGACCACTCTCATGCTACACAACGAAGTTTGCCTTTTCTTCTTCTGAGTATATTGGAGTTGTTTTGTTTTTCTGGAATCCATTTTGGTTTCTAAATGCTGTGATTTTGTGTGACGTCTTATCCAGATGTAGCTTTGGTAGCCACAGGTACTATCATCAGTACTCTTTACAGAATCACATAATGGTTGAGGTTGGAAGGGACCTCTGGAGGTCATCTGGTCCATTCCCCTGCTCAAGCAAGGCCACCTACAGCTAGTTGCTCAGGACTGTGTCCAGACAGCTTTTTAATACCTCTAAGGATGGAGACTCCACAAACCCTGTGGGCAAACTGCTCCAGTGTTCAATCACCCTCATGGTAAAAAAGTATTTCCTGATGTTCAGGCAGCATCTCCTGTATTTCTGGTTGTGCCGATTGCCTCTGGTCCTACCACTGAACACAACTAAAAAGAGCCTGGCTCCATCCTCTTTGCACTCTCCCTTCAGGTATTGANGAAGGGACCTCTGGAGGTCATCTGGTCCATTCCCCTGCTCAAGCAAGGCCACCTACAGCTAGTTGCTCAGGACTGTGTCCAGACAGCTTTTTAATACCTCTAAGGATGGAGACTCCACAAACCCTGTGGGCAAACTGCTCCAGTGTTCAATCACCCTCATGGTAAAAAAGTATTTCCTGATGTTCAGGCAGCATCTCCTGTATTTCTGGTTGTGCCGATTGCCTCTGGTCCTACCACTGAACACAACTAAAAAGAGCCTGGCTCCATCCTCTTTGCACTCTCCCTTCAGGTATTGATATACACTAATAAGACCCTCCCTGAGCCTTCTTTTTGCTATGATAAACAGTCCCAGCTTTCTACATCTGTACTCATAGGAGTGGTACTTCATCCCCTTAATCATCTTTGTGCCCCTTTGCTGGAATCTCTCCAGTAGCTCTCTATCTCTTTTGTACCGATGAGCACAAAACTCTTGTACCCAGCTTGTACAGACAAGCGGAGTGACACGCACTCCACTTGCAGGCATTAACAGAAAATCATCTTGCTTGTTTCTGACTCTACAGATCTACAATAAGCCTCTGTAGAAGCTCTAGTAGCCTGGTCATGTATTTGTTCTCAGATCAAGCCACCATTTTCTGAAGTGGACCTCTTTGCTCCTAACAGCAATCTATTTTTTTATCTCCAGGAAATGGAGTATTCTTGTTTCAAGAGGAACTCTCCAAAGCTACTTCCTGCTCAAAAATACATTTTGATTTCTCCAGGGAAAAGTTCTCCCTAACTTTTTTTAGCTCTCTCCCCATCCTTGACCTTTAGGTATCATTTTTCCTTGACCACCCCTTCATGAGCCTTCCTTCTTTCTCTGCTTGCTAGAGAGGAGTACCTATATCTCCTTCACTTAAGCTTCCATGCTAGCAAAATCATATTCTTCCCAACATCAGTCAGAAATGAACTCCTTACAACTCCTCCTACCACTTTTTTAAGTTGGAGATTTTCTGCTACTGGCAGAATTGAAAAATTCATTTTTTCAAAGTAAGCTTCCATATTATTGCACTATATCAGCACAAACTTCATTTTTCCCTAGTTTGCATGGGGTACAAATGTAGTCTTCTAGGTTCTGCTCTATCTCGTTTCCTTTGTTAAGTCTTCTCTAAAGCTACTTTCTTCACTTTTCCTTGATCTTTTTGACTTTTCATCTAGGCATTGAAATCCTGCTTCTGGCATATCTCTTCCTGTAATATCTCATGTACTTTCTGTAACCTTGACTTCATGTATTGAAATGTTTTTATAGAAGAGCTTGAACTTTGCTGGAAGCTACAGCCACAGAATATTGTTTCTTCTCAGAGGAACCCTCTGATTTTTTCTCCAACTCTCCTGCTTCAGAGTTTCTGAATATGGCATGAATGTATTACAAGTCCCAAAGAGACCTCCATATTCATAGATTCACAGGCTAACAGCATGATCCACATATCTCTTCTGGCAAAACTGATATTTAAACATTGCTGCTACCCTCTTACCTACCTTTCATAGATTTAATTGCTAACCTTTCTTCTACTGTTTCATTTTTTACCTCTGGAAACTTGATATTTCTCATTTTCTGTTTGTAGAGGCTTATACCTCCTCAGAATCCTTCGTAAAGCCAGTATCTTCTTACAGACATATTCATGGTCTTCTCACCGTAATTGAGTAAGGGCTGTGATTCTGTAGTAAGTGGTCAGAATATAGTGTCTTTAATTCTGTGCTGAAATTACAGATTTAGGTTCCAGAAAGGCTATACAAACAGATGAGAAAGTCCTAGAAAGCTTGTTCCAAACTTAGCTGCAGTCTGTCTTGCTAAAGACTTTATAAGAAGGGAATAAATTTTCCAGGGTTTTTCACCTGCAGATACTGAGAATGTTCTTAAAATTCATAATTATTCAGCATCCTGAAAAATGGCAGGTAGATGTTGTGGTTTTCAAGATTCTTCTGCCTTGCATCATTCTCACCATTCCTAGTTTGTATTGCTTATTTCTCATTCTCCACTGTGCCAGTCTCCTGGTGGCCTACAAACCCAACTCTAACATACCCTTTGTCTTCCTATATTCATTAATCCACACAGCAGATCAAATGGTTCATGAATTTACTCCTGTGCCCGCTGTTGCTCTTCCCTGGTGTGCTTGACATTCATATGCAATTGTCTTTTAGAATGGGACCGTGTTAAATGTACAAAGAGACTGAACAGAAAATCACAGCATTATATTACCTCATGTTAGCTGGAGTGTGCGTTCAGCTTGGGTTAGCAAATGCAGCTCTGGGTGCTCTTTGGAAGTGGCTTTAGCCCACTGAAAACTCCATCTATGACCATTTCTACTTTTTTTGTGTGTGTTTCTAGTCAGGATTGAAAGTGTGCAATAACTATCTTTGACTTGATTCCTCATCACTTATGTTTCTGGTTATCAGCAGAGGAAGAAAATTAAATGACACTGAAGAAAAGCAAGTGCAAGTATTGAAGCTTCCAAAAAGGGTCATTCTAATTTGGGTGAAATGTCAAAAAGGGTTTCATCGTATCAGAGCTATTTCCCCTATTG
Organism: Brachypteracias leptosomus; assembly: GCA_013401335.1. NCBI lineage: Eukaryota > Metazoa > Chordata > Aves > Coraciiformes > Brachypteraciidae > Brachypteracias > Brachypteracias leptosomus. The sequence continues at coordinate 36,166 of VYZX01011912.1, forward strand.
TCAGCAGAATGAACTTGCTCGTATTATGTTAAAAATAAAGTACTGAAGTTGTATTTTTAGATTAAATGTAAGAGAACGATAACCCATGTCCTCACTGCAGATGCCTTGCCTGTCTACTTTAATGACGTGAGTGAGGATCACTCCTTTCTCTATTTTAGACACAGAATGCCCTTGCAAACAAGACACTTTATTTTAGTGGGAATTTCCTGGCTAAGTACAAGTTACATTCCTCAGACATGATTCCTGTGCATTTAGATTGATGCAAGCCTTCCTTTGAATCACTTGACTAAAATGAACATTTCTCTCATAGTTGTGCTATGCCAGAAGTACAGATGAAAAGAGCAAAAAGCCATGAGAATTAGGGCAAAGAAGAGAAGATGCCATAACATTTAAGAATGCAATTGTAGTTTTCCCTGCCATATGATAGTTTTTGTAGTAACATACATTTTGTCAAAAGCATTTTGTCAGTATGAAAGCAACAGTGTTAAAATTGATACCTACTAAATTTAAACCCTTTTTAAGGACTGGTGAGTGCAGGGAAGCAGATTTACTGCTGCTTATTGGTAGTATAAGGCAGTTGGGATTATTTAATACTGTTACACTTCAGATCAGCAATGAGCCTGCCGCTGTTTCTCTGTGCTTGCCCTCACTGTTAAAAAACGATAAAGTTTACTCCCTTTCTCATCATTCCTTTTGCAGTTGCTATTTTAAGCAAACCTTTTGCCCCTTTTAACATTTTAAACCCCAAAAAGTTTAACAGGTGAAACCTGAAAGTGGTATATATATTTCTTGCATCTGGAATAAAAGGAAACAGCTAGAGAAGCAGATTCCTTCCCTACCTTTTTTGTTAGCTGCAAATGTGTAATCAGTGGTTCCTACCACATACCAGTAGCTAAGTGATGAATATGTTCTTAAGAATGTAAGTCAACCATCATTTCTGAGGGCTTCATGTCCTACTTACCTCCTCCTCCTTGGCAGGTGGTATGCTTCAAGAGCATGCCAGTCTGTTAAGCCCCATGAACAGTTATGGATCTAAATATTTTGTTCAAGAGCAAGATTTGGCAAACAGGAAAGAGTAATTCCATGTATTTCTTATTAATTGACAGATGGGTTAAATTCACCACTCTTCAGAGAACCCCCACACAGCAGTGTGGTTATGTCCATGCCTCACCTAGATAATGGCTGGGTGTGTTATACGGATAATGCATGATAGAGATTAGAGACTGTTCCAGTAACAAATCTGGACACAGGCATCTTATGTTGCTGTGTATGGGGTGGGGGAGTGGGTGAAGAGGGTTTAGATGTATGCAAGTAAGTTGTGCCCTACTACTGAACCCTGGGTCCCTGGCTAACTCTGTTTACTGATACAGACAACCTGCAAGTTCCAGGGAAGCCTTGAAGATGGGGTTATGGTGGTCCTTGGAGCTGTCTTCTGCACAAGGAGGAATGATATGCAGTTGCTGAGTTTCTCACCTCAAATGTAAGTGAACAGAGCTCTCACAGAGTCAGAGCTGGATCCACTTGTAACGCAGACAGTGGAAACGATGGAAAAGAGTCATGTGGCAAACCAATGGAGAATTTCAGCCTGAACTGTAAGAGAATTGGCAGCTGTGGAACAGAGAAGAGAAAAAAGCCCATCTGTTTTTAAAGCTAGATGAAGAGCTATCTAAATAGCTTAATAAGTTTCTGCAGGTTGGTCATAGGGTGTCTGTGGAGGGCTGTGTTGTGTCTCAAAGAATGTGATGTAAATGAGACCTTCATCAATGACTAGGCAATGGTGGATGGACTCTAGCTAAATGGACCCTGAGCTCCTTGTTTACTGGAGGCTGCACTCTGCATGAGAGTAATTTCTGAGCTAGGCATTTGCATGATAGATGCTAAACATGAAGTAGCTTTTACAAGTTTTCTTTGCATGAATTAAATAAATTGTCTCTGAAAGTGATTAATTAGGCATATTAGGCATAGATTAGACATTAGGGCATAAGATTGCTCAGAGCATGTATCTTCTGGGTAGAAGAGTCTCCTCTGAGTCTGGTGAGAGTATAGTGATTAGCTCAGATTTAATTTCCGAGCTTCTAGATGTTTAAAAACAGATGAGATGGAGCCCAATGTCAAGATTTTTATCTGAAAGAAGCTTTAGGATAGGATAAGTAAGTTAAAGCTTTTTCCTACATCTGTTTGTTGTGGTTTTTGACATTTTCATCTTTCTCTGTTTCTTGTCACATAAATTTTATACTAACTCGAGGGCAGATGATGCCATATTGCCTCTTTTATCATTTATTCCTTTTCTTAACATGTGTCCTAATCAACTACTTCTCCATATATAACTTCAGTCACCATTTAAGCCACCAGTAAATTTGGACCACTTTTTCTAGACTATGGCTTATTGCATGTTCTGTACATTTCTAAAGTCATAATAAAAGTGTAACACATACTTTGATTCAAATGGGTTAATATTTGTAATGAAGAGGAAACATTTCCTTTATCTCTATTTTTGACATAAGGAACTAGCCAAAAGCTCAGACCAAACCAAGCATTTTCTTGGCATCGATTCAGATAATTTGGACCCAATCCTGCTCTTCTGGAAATCAATAATAGCACTGTCATTGGGCTTCTGGAGGGACAGGACAGGGTCCTTCATAATAGATATCATTGGTGAATTCAAGTATCTTAAAGTTAAAAAGAATGATACCAAAAGAAATAAATTAGCACCAGTGGTATATTTTTCTGGACAAATTCCAGGTTTCATAAATATGTCATGAGTAAAGGACACAGGATACTCCACATTACTGAAAAGACTTTGACAAAGTAACATTTTTTTATACTTAAAAGACAATGTTCTCTGAAAAAAGAAAATTTTCTGTATGGAACAAGAAAAAGTTAAAACTACTCAGAATATCTGAAAATATAAAAATCATTTCTGTACAAAAAGTAAGTTGAATGGATTTAGTGGCCTAGGCTGTCTTTGTTGGGTATGCACAAATAACACTGAAGATACGCTTTGACCTAAGAAATTTAAATTATATGCATTTTGGGATAAATATGAGTGGCAAAATTTGGACTGGTTTAATTCCATCTAATGTACAAACTTAACTCAGTCATTTGTATTTTGAGTTTAGTTTTCCCAGAATCCCTAGATTCAAGGGGAAAAGATCAACATATGCAGAGTGAGATTTGGGCCTTATGAAATGTGAAGACCTATCTCTCCAACTGGTAAGGAGGGAAACTTAGAGCACTAATGCTCTTAATTTAGATGTCTCTTTCATCATATGTTATTAGAAAACTATGCAGTATGAAAGCTTGAGCTCATTCATTATTCTGCAACTGTCAGTATTTTTCAGTTGTTACTAGAGTAGTCCCTAGTTTGAGTAGCAATAGCTACCTATACAGTATCAGAGCATTTGAAAGTACACTTGAGGGCCTGTTCCCAAGAGGTACAATGAATGAGGCCACCCTTCTTTGGAAGGTGAGACTATTTATCTGTAAAGACTCTAACTTGGCCAGCTGGCCTCAGAGATAAAAAGAAGACCCAGCCTTTGTATGTAGGTCTCACAAGTGAAGTTAAATGGTAGTTTTGTCTGAGACAAATGATTTCCCTT
>VYZX01011932.1:0-10960 GCA_013401335.1 Brachypteracias leptosomus
GAACAATAGTCTCTTTGCTCTCTTCTTCCTCTGCTTTCAGTGGAACATTAACAGATTTGAACTCATAGTTCATCTGATGAAGTTACTGCAATTTTATATACACTCAGTAGTACAAAAAAAGCAAAATCATTACTGAAATCATACCAACTACATCCAAAGAGGAAAGGTGATCTTATGGAACAGCTGGTCATAGCCACCCATACTGTCCAGTTGATCTATAAAAATCAAGAAATGCCAGCTAACACGCAGCTCTTGAAAAATGCATACCTGTGAGTTATTCTGTCCATACATTTTCTTTCTTACCTCCTACTGACCACAGACTTCAACAAGATAGCCAAGTATTTGCAAGGCTGGTTTACTGACTCTAAAAGGGAAAAAAAAATATAACCGACTTACTAGAGTAGTGTCTGTTATATGAAACAATGCATTTGAAGAAAGAAAATGTCTGCCTATTATAGTCATCTTACATTTTACTTTGACAAAATTTATAGCACAGCATAACTTGGAAGTGGAGAAGGTTTCTTTAATGAATGTGGAAGAGCACTCTTTCATCTCAAAAGACAGGTTTATGGTGGAGAATGCACTGCTACAGTCTGATTTTATGATTTCACTGTCAAAGGATACCAATCACATATTTCCTGAATACCATCCTCATTGGCTTCACATAGCTCTTGTTATACTGAATAAATAAAATCAAAAGAAAAGACAAAACTGTAAAATTTTGTATGCGCATAGCACATGGCTTCTGTGTGGTTCTATCAAGTTACTCTGATGGCTCTGCATCTGCTTGGACACTTTTCTCTTCTCTCTGTGTTCCACTTTATCAGGAGGATGCTGCTTCATATCACTTGGTGAAGTGGATACATAAAGCGACAACCATCAAAAATCAGGCCTCTGTGTTCTAATCTACTTAAAAGTATTGACTCAGGATAAGTGAGAGAATGCTCTGAATCATGTTTTCCTCAGTAATTAGGGGGGATAACACTTTTGGTAAAGGTGAGAACATCCAGATAAATTAATGCAAAGGTAAGACCTTTTTGTTTGGTTAAAATAGCAGAGCATCTCAGGTCAGAAGATGGGAAATCTCTATCAGTCAAATTTCAATTTTATCAGACTTCTGATTTTCTCACTGTAGCTCATGCAGAAGTATCTCACCTTTTTAAATAGCACAAGAAGGAGTATAGATCAAAGCCTTAGATAGACGTCATCTCATACTGGTACTTTTCCTCTGTATTTTGTAGTTGACCTGAGTAAGAATTACTCTGAAGATCTGCCAAAACACACTGAATATCATTAACAGAATTACAAATATTTCGCACATGTAAAATGAAAATGTTTTAAGTGTAATTTGTTTCTGTGTTTAGTTGTGATCACCAAATATGAACCAAAGTTAGAGAAGGGAGAGCAGAAATGGGCTTGGAAAGAACAGTATCATTTTGTGATGCTCCATGAGAAAATTCAACAATTCATACACCTTCTTTCATCAGGTGTTTCCATAATTCCATCCATAGTGCTATTTCTCCAAGTCTCCAGTCTCAGAGACAACTTACCCAGGAACAGCATATGCCAGCTTTCCCTCCAAAAATAATAAAGTAGGAATTTCTTCCCTTTTCTTACTACATGTTAATGCTCTTGAGGAACTCTCACCTATTTTTCTGTTTTCATTTTGCCCCGCCAACTTTTCCAGTCTCAACCAAGGCAGATTTCACTTCCTACCTACTGATATTTTTCACCTGCTTGAAGAAATCCCTTCTCCGATTTATCAATCTGTGTTCTTTCATCTTCCACACTAGCAGGCACCAGTGGTTCTCCTTGCTTGCTCTCAATCTCCCAGGCTCATTAGTCCTCTTCTCCGCCCTTGATCTTCATCGTCTTCACCTTTGTGATTGTCTTCCATGTGCTTTCTGATATCTGTGACTTTCTGAAAACCTTTTCCCTTAGCACTGCAGTACTTCTGCTTTCTTCCGTGACCATCTCCACATGATCCTCTAACCCTGCAGTATTTCTTGTTATTGCTGTAAACTGCTCACCTTGTACTTTGCTTGCAGGTCTGCCTCCATTGGCTTCTGAGGAATCAGGCTATTTCTTTTGTCCTTTCCTGATCAAGATGCTCTATCTTTCTGCCTTCCACTCCATGAGTCATCCTCCTTTGTTTGTTCTTGTACACCTCTCGACACATTGATCTCAGAGCTTTACTAAGAGATAATTGATCATATCTCTTTCCATTTGGTGAAATCTAAGTGACCAAACTTCCCTGTCTTTTCTCAACAGCTGTTTCTGTCATGTGTAAGGAAGTTATTGTTCTTGTAACTATTTCTAAAATTATGAAATTATATTTGGAAATCGATAGCACTGTATTATGTTTCATCCTCTACTAAGAGGACTAGCATTTTAAAAAAATTACCCACCAGAGTTTCCTGTTCAAGCTCACCAGAAGCTTTTCATAGATAATGAAGAAAGAAACATGTTTTACAATTCTAATTTAATGTTATATTTGTTCATGCTTGACCTCTTTCTTTAGACAACAAAGGCCAGCAATAGGGCTTCTGAAACACAGACACCTATGCACAATCATCTGATTGTGCCCCTACTTAGTTTTCTTTTGGTTGTTTGTTGTTTTTTTTTTAACTCTGTAACAGGGCCATGATAGGTTATGGAATACAAACTCTTCAAGCTGATATTAACATGGTAGAAACACTAACAAGATACAGTGATTCCATGTTTCTGCCTAAAATATTTTTAGCTGATCTATGTGAAGACACAAACAATAACAAGGATATCCATTCTCAGACAAGCTCTTCTACCACCTATGGATGTCAACAAGAGACTTTTCATTGACTTGGAGCAGGTCCTAATTAGTCGGGAACAGCATGTGTATGCTCCAGCACCCAAGGGATGAAATGGTTTGTTAGCAGAGCACATGGCTTTGATTAGTGGTCTAATGAACTAACGCCTCAAATCAACAGGAAATGCAGCATCTGGTCAGCGTTTCATTGCTTCCTTAAGCCCCAGCCACACCTTACCCCCTCCAGCTCTCTTATGCTATTTCACAGTCCACAAGAATGTTAAGGAAGTAGTTATTTAGAAGAAAAAAATAGATATTAATGTATTAATTACTACAAGTGAGACATGAGGAAAGAAATGTTGCTGTTTCTGATATTCTATGGAACAAGTTTCTGCCAACTGAGGCAAAAATCCGAGGTCTTCTCAAATTTTAACTGTCCAGTATTTTCTACAGCATGTTCTTTAAACAGCTGACCAGAGTTAATGATGTAAAACACATTTATTTATTCATTCATAGACCTATTTGTATCTAGTTGAAGTTGTTGAAGTACCCTTAATGACACTTACATGCTATAACATATTGAGATGGCTGTATCTGTGGCAAACAATTTTACTTGGTTTTTACAGCCACAGTCCCCCCCAGTCCCTACCCAAAATTCTAATTAATAGGGATTCCATATTTCCACACAGCTTGTCAGTTTGATTATTTAAGTACTTATTCAGTATACTAAAGACCCTAATCACCCCTTCAAAGCATGCAGCTCTATATAAGGCCTCCAATGTCTGAAATACATAAGGATCATCATCATCATAATAGCATGGCAGCTGTGCTTCCTATAAGCCAGAAAAGTTGGTCCTGTATACAACAGACACACCTCAGCTACTGTGTGCCATCTGCCTAGTTAGCAGTTAGACAGCCACAGCGGAGAGAAACAGCTGCTCCTGACAATATGAAAAACATCAGTACTTCCTTAAAGGCTTTGGCAATGTGGATAAACAATTTCAGTGAAAAGAATATTTTAAATTGCTGCAAATTTTCGATGCAACTGCTATTATGCATCACACCACAACAAAGTGATTATGCTCAGTAGAATGGATTTTGTTCAGCAACTGTAAGAGTGTTGAGGGGGTTTTTGTTGGGTTTTTGGTCTTCTTTTTTTTCCACAGTTTTACAGAATACCAGTTAACAAGGCTACGAGACTATTGTCCTGGACAAGAAGGTTTCATGACATGCTATGATAATTTACAGTGCTTTTTTTCTGTTTTATTCTTTCAAGTAAAACCATTTTTACTTTCATGAGTTTATTGTGGACTACATCTTACACTCTTTATTTAGGTCATTTATGTAAAACTGGATTTCTGAGAAACCTCAATACTGTGTCTCTGGCCTACAGCAAAATTAAGATTTACAGAAAAGCAAAACATTATTATGCTGAGCTCCTTACCATCATGGGGATGGGGGGGTGTTTGGAATTAGGGGGAAGTGGGGCAGTCCTTGCTCTTGGCAGTCGTGTGTTGCCAAAAGGTGAATTTTACTATAAGTAAACATGTTAAAATACAACATGTGGAAGGATGACAAGCTATAGAGGATGGATGGATAGATATACACTACATACACAGTTCATACCTACAGTTTTTCCTCTTCTCCCTTGTTATTCCATACGAATAAACAGTAAAGCTCTAGGTGTCTGACTCTGGAATGAAGCTGTCCATTCAAACTGGGGGCTCTGTGCCCCCTTTGGAGGTCAGCACCATCCCTTGCCTGCAGCTGGTTGCAGACAGAAGTGGAAGACACGATAGCTCTCTCTCACCTGCCTAACCATGCAATAAGGGAGCAGACATTGCATGGTGCCCCTCGCCACCTCCTTCCTGTCTGAGTGGTCACAGTCTGAAAATGGAGCAGCAAATTGCTATAAATAGGCCTCGGCAGTGCTGAAGTCAGGCATGCAAAGAGTTAGCAGTACAGACTCCACCTCAGAAATTGATAGGGAAATAAAGCCTATTTATAAAAAAATAAAAGGCTGTCTACAAACATAACACAATTGCTGTTTTATATTTTGTATGTATTAAACTTTCAAGTTATCTGCAATAAATGTGAGGTTTTATACTAATTGTGAACAGATCAGTAATTAGAGGCAAATTAATGAGAAGCCTGCTGTCACATTACAGCATACATTTTTAATGGATGTCTTTAAACATTTGGACAAAATATCTATATATTTTTAAATGGTAATTCTTTAACTGGTAAATGTAATTATCTAACTCTAAAGCAAAAATTATAAAAGGACAAAAATGGATTGAATCAAAATATTCTGTCATTGCCATACATAAGCCACCAGAATATCTTTTCAACAAATGAAATTATTCTTTATTTTATGCTTTTAAAAATGCATTAGTGTAATTGCTCCGCAACAAATTACCTTCTGTGCTATGAGCGTGGCTACAACATCCCTTGCATGTACATCAATTGTGCATATTGTCATGATGTTCTGATGATCACCAGGGGTGAGTTCCCCTAACAGCATGTTTATAAGGGCATTCAGTTGAGCAATCTGCAAAATAATTATATTTCAATGGAGATATTACACTGTGGGGAAAAAAAAACCCCAACCCTATTATATGTCAAGTGCTAAATGGAGCAGTTATAGAACCAAGACACATTTATTGGTGCTTTTAATCAAAGCAAATAACTTTTGCAAACTAATAATGGTGTTGTTTTCTTACAATTTTAATTTGATTCCTTAATAACAAAAATACACTTTTCAGCTGATGCCCAGAACTTAATTTCAGAACAGATACCTACTAGTCTGATACTGCATATGTGATGAAGCTAGTAGATGTTTAAAGTATCACGTGCATACTTTTAAACACCACTTCCAAAATAGTCACAATACAGGTCGTGTTTACTACAGGAAATGTAGAGGGGCAGTGGGGAAGCCTATTTGAGGCCTGATTGCCTTGGGTACGTCTCCTTTGTCTCAGAAGAACATGAAAAGTAGGATCCCCGCATATCCTCCTTCACTAGACTCCTATGTAATTCCCTATCCTAATGGGAATAGTGACACTGAAGAGGTGTCACAGAGTGCCTGCTTTCATGGCCATGGAAGCCATTGGCAGTCACTATGAATTAGATTTTATTTCAAGGTGTCCAGACACCTTATTAAAAAGAGTGATGCTTCTGAACAAAACTAATAAAGTATTTGTTGGGGTTTTTTGGAGGGTGGGGGAGAGGAAGGTGCATGGGGACACTAGAACAGTCCTTCTAAACTCCCCTTACTACTACAATAACTATGAGCACAACTCTGCCTATTAGGTGGTTGCAAGACAAATCTTTCTTACAGAGCCTGCCAAAAATATTAAGGTCCTAATTTGCAAAACTGAGTAGTGCAGAATCCCACCTTTGCCAACAGAGGAAAGTTTGCACCGATGCAAGAAACAGGATTTTAAACACATACATCCTTAGTAGATTGATACAGTGGCAAGTAGTGTAATGTTTTCTAGAGATCACTGGATTTTGTATTTAAATTTTGTAAACCACTAAGGTGTCACAAATTTGATTTACACTATAAGACTTCTGTCTTCTCTTAAAATTACTATTTTTATACATTTTGTATATAACAGGTTCATGTACCTACTTGTGGTTGCAGTTTTTCTGATTATTTCCAACCATTTGTCCAGATTCTTGAAGGAAATTTCAACTTCCTCAGATCACCAAATCTCAATATCCATCAAAGCATTTGTGTTGAACGGTCAAATAACCACTGATTCTGTAGTTTGTCCTCACATGCTGCTGCAGCTTCCATGATTGTTTTGCTGGAAAGTTGCACAGAGTTCCTTCTAAATATGTTAGCCAATATTATACCTAATGTAGATACTATTTTCTCTAACATCATACAGAAGTAATTTATATGCAAACCATTAAGAAAAGTTATTAACATCACAAACTTTGTAGTGCTGCTTCTGAAGACCTGCCTTGCCGAACCTGCTTCCTGGCAAAACACAGAACATACAGACCTGAAACTTGTGCAGGGAAGATGACTGCACTTCAGCATCCCGAACAATCCCACCTCCAGACTCAGAGCTGGAGCTACACTGAAAGACCTCCCTTCATCTTGTAAAATACACTGTGATCTGCCTGCTTAGAACACAGGTTCATTAGGAATAAAAATTTTGGTGTTCTGCTCTTTTCACCCAGTCTCCTTTGACTAAAAAAATCCCACTTCACACTTTGGTGCTGTTATTTGTAAAAGAGATTTCAGCTTTTTTTAGAGTATAAAATTATTTAGCAGAGGTGCAGATCTGTGCTCAGCAGGTCAGAATGCTGACGGAAGTTTTGCTGTCTTCGTTACCCTTGCAAAATAGCACGTGGACCTTGTATGAATTTGCAGAGAGGAGGATGAAAATAACTCATTTTTGGTATGCTTTTCTCAAATATACTTCTCTCCCTAAGCTGTAACAATAGACATATAAAAATTTGTTTACCTGAGAGAATTTTATGGAGATCTCACTTAGATTGGAACTCAAGAAGTTCTCTCAAAGGAGTAAACAGCTATAGAACAAAATCTGGGGTAAAAATTCCCTAAACTTCACTTTCTCTCAACATACTGTTTACACAGTATCATGGCTTATACACTTTGCAATGTACAGCACCGACTGGGTTTATAGTCTGTGTTACCTATCAGTATGAAAAGAATGATTTTGGTGGCCTACATCCAAAGACACAGCAGTGGATCACTGTTCATATTACTCAGTGATTGCATATAATTTGGCATCACTGAAACAACTGCAGCTCTGAAAAGCTTGAGCTCTGGACTATTATGAAGACTAAATTAATTCTCATCACTTGAGTGAATGATCCATTCACACCAAGGTCAAAATCACTAGCTGAGCAGCATGGGAAAGACAACACAATAGTTGACTGACCTGCAGTTGTGTGTGGATAAGACTATATTTTTATTCCCTCAGACAACCTGGATTTTACTGAAAACATTAAATTAGCCATTTATTGTAAGAAATAAAAATCTCTGTGGAAAAAAGTAAAATCCAACCTATCCACTTTCCTGCCATCCCCTTTGCTACTTGGGTTCAGAGAAAAGTATGAGCACTGTGTGTGAGTGACTGAAGTTGCTGAGGCAGGAATGAAAGTTCAGGAGGAAAATGGGGCAAAACATTTCTTAGTTTCCTCTTGGAATCTCTTAAACTAGCCCATAGGTCAGATGCTTGAGTGCACTGGCGAGACAGGAAAACAGGGAAGAAAGGAGGTTAGCTGGTGCTTAAGAGAAATAGAGACTAGGGTCTCTCAAGGAATACAGATTTCTTTTTCTGAAGGAAGAAGAAAAGTTTTCTTTGTATTAATTTTGCTTTCCTTTTCTATCCCAAATTTGAGTTGATCAAATATGAAATCTCCATATGGTAGGATAGTCTGAAACTGCTTTTTTCTGAATGGCAATTAATAGATAAAATAGAAAACTTCTTGAAGAACAAACTTTTTTTGTTTTGTTTAAAGAATAATAATATATGATAAAAGTTTCCCTGTTTTGAATGACTTCCCTCAGATGTAATTTTCAGCAAAACTACTGCAGGAGAAAGCAGCATCTTGGAGGAGTGAAACTCCCAGCTTCCAGAGGGATTGCAGAGTCCTTCTGGTAAAGCCTGAGTATGAACAATTTTAATACATTTTAGAACCACTTTTAGACATACTACAGTTGTAGTGTTAGAAATAGTTAGAAATATTAGTTGTTATTGAAGGAACCAAATCAGCCTGAGGGTAATGACAGATTAAAACAAAACAAAACAAAATGAATGGAGAAAAAAAGAGCCAGGTCATTCTAATTTTGACATTGGAATCTTTCTATATAATCTTACTGTCTAAAGAGGTGTTTAAGATCATCAGAGGAAACCGAAAGTTATTTTCACTGCTTTAAGGTCCTCCATGTTTCCAAAGCATGCATAAACCTTAAGTACTAATCCACANGTATAAACGTTAAGTACTAATCTGCAAAACAGCTCTGGGAACTAGAACAATTCCCATTTTGCTGAAATACAAAAAAAAATTAAACCATTTGGGCACATAGACACAGCTGACCAGTCCTCAAAATAAGATATAGTTGCTTCTGTCTTTCTATTGCATGCCTGAGACATGTATATAACGAACTCATTTTGTTGGTTAGCAGTTCACCAATAAGGACATATTTTCTCCAGATGGATTCATATTATTTTAATCACAGTATTTGCCAGCTCATTTTTGCAAAACATTCTTGGTCTGACAATTTCTAAATAAGAAGTTCCTTGAAAATTACATTGTCTTGATAAGATATGAAGGTTACCTAAAGAATTTGAAATGAACTCATTGCACTGGTGACAGCAGATGTGTAATTAGAAATGGAGTGATTGCTTCCAAGAAAGACTAGTCCAACATTAAGAGCTCTGAACCAGGATTTAGGAGATTTGCTCTCTCACAGAAGTTCTGCAGGTGATCTTTGACGAATCACAGAACTTTTTAATTCTCAGCTGTAAAATAGAGATAATAGCACTTTCCTATCCACAGAAGCTCTTATGAGGGTAAGTAAATATATTTCTTATATTTAGAAAGACTAGGAGATATAGACATATACAGCAGGAAGGCTTTTTCTGTGAAAACCAAAACCTATAATGAGTTTGTGTAAAGTTCAACAGGTAGTTTCTGTTCAAACACTTGGGGCTCAAAGAGTACCATTCAAACAAAATCATATGACACAGTCTGCCATTCAGTTTTCTCCCCCAAGTAGTTCTCAGTCATCGTCTCACTAGGCTTTAGAAAGTATCCTGACTACTGAGGATTCTGAAGTTCCACTTTGATATTATCCCACATTGTATATAATATTTTAAAACTCAGTGTTTTCAGATCCTTGTGACTTAAAAAAAGGTGATATTTCATCCTAATATGAAAAACAGAGATTTCATTTTGGCCCAACCTAAATTGATTTTTGATCTATTCACCAAACCCCATAATAACTATTTCCAAGTTTACTTATTTTTTTTGGCAGAGCAATATACATGACTTTCTAATATAGATACATAATTACTGTTTATAACATTCTAAATATTTGTTTAGCATTCTTGCAGCAAGCATCTTTCTCCAGAAATTAATATAGCTGAATATCTGCAGAGAGTAAACACTAGGGGACTCCAACAGAGGCAAAGCAAATGAAATTGATAACTGAGCAAATATTTTTGCCACATATCCACTGCTGATATTTAGCTTTCAACATTTACTAGGTAAGACTTGTTCTCTACAACCATTTAACAATCAGACTCGTAATCTGAATGGGAATTCTCTGTAACAAGAGTCTAACAGCTAACATGTGAAAATCTAACCACTTAGAAGAATTTCTCTTTTTGAAACAACTCCATACTATTTATTATCTTTTTATCTCATCTTTTCCACTTGGTGTGATAAAGCAAGCGAAAGAACAGGAGAGAAAACACAGTAGGCTGGTTGGGTTTGTTTTGTTGTTTTGTTTTGGATTTTTGTTTGTTGGTTTGGGGTTTTTGGTGTTGTTGTTGTTGGTTTTTGTTTGTTTTAATGACAAAATGTAGAATTTATAGGTAGAAAGACAAGAATGGCCATGGGTCTGGTCTGGGGACTTCAACATAATAAGACATTTGTAGACAAAGAATCCTGAAAAAACTGCAGGTAACAGTATTTAAGAACCCAATAAAGAGAAAAACTGTTGTGTTTTCCAGCTGAATCTATGATAGTAAAAGTAAAACCAACAACCAGTTTTAATATTGTCTTATATATTTTACCTTTAAATGCATTAAATTTTGGCTCTACATACCAAAATGAAAATGTTTTGTTCGGTCTGGAGATAGTAGAGATGAGAAGTGTAGACTAGACATTATGATGCCAAGTTTCGTACAACATCATCTTCTAGGGTCTCTGAGATTTTCAGCAGAGGATCACCTACCCAATAGTGTCCAAGAAAGACCTGTAACTTTTCAGGTTTGTTTGATCTCCACAGGTTTCTGTGAAATACCTGAAAGGTTGAAATAGTTAGTTAACATTCAGCATTTTCTGCATTTACCTTTTCTACTGCCATTTCTCCTGCTGCTTTTGCTACACTTTTCTGTTTATCTTGCAATGTCTCTCTGCAGCTGAAGAAAGAAAAAGCCCTCCAGTGCATTAGTCACCATT
>VYZX01011935.1:0-54172 GCA_013401335.1 Brachypteracias leptosomus
CAGACAGACCCACTACACTAGTGCAACTTCTTGCATTGTGATAATTAAATAACAACCATCATGTAATTCTACAGGTCTAAGAGATTTTTTTAGATTTATGAGGAATCTAAAATACCACTTTGGGGGGGACTATGAAGCAAACAACAACAACAAAAAACATTGAGGTTGTTTGTTAGGATTATTTACTTCCTTTCTAAATATATGTTACCCTTAAATGGGTACATTTCAAAGGGAACAGAATAACACAAGTAGATCCTCTGTGAAAACTTCCTAGACCAGAGCTGTTATGAAACATTACCTCTCTCTCCCAGGATGTTCAGAAACACAAATTGTGATCTGGGAAGGAAAAGCTTTAACAGATAACTACATTTTAAGAATAACTTGCATTTAAATGTCTCATTAACAAAGCTCAGTTTCCCATCTGTGGAGGAAAATCTTGGTGAGGAAGGAAATAAGTGAATAAAGGAAAAATATGATCTAATTATTCCACAAAGAAAAAAACAAGACAAAATGAAAAATCTCAGCTGACCCCCGCCCATTCTTCTACTTTTCTTCCCCTAAGAATAACAAACACAGTAGAAGAGATATTTTTGTTTTGATTTCATACTTACGATCAACACAGAAAACATATTCTTTCTCCAAAGAAAATCCACTCTTTGTTAAGTTCTGACTAATACTGCTTTAGTGTACAAAGAGTATGGGCATCTCACAGAGTAAGTACTTGTGAGATTGCTGAGTTACAAAAGTCTAAATTCAGCATCCAGGCAGCAGCAAGAGGCAGGATGAACGACAGGAAAAGACAGGAATGAAAAGAGTCAGTAAGGCAAAAGCTCTTTCTGTCTTAAAAAGATCTTAACATTCTTTTTAATACTGATTACTTGCAATCAGGTAGAAAGGGAGACATGAGGTATAGACTTATAAAGGCTTGAAATAATCCTCCAAGTTCAAAGCAGTCTGAGACATCTGCAAATGCGAAGAATATTCATATATTTATAGTCATATCACTGAGCACTTTTGTGCCACACGGTGTTATCTGAACAGGCTATGAAAAGGTCATGGCACTCCTGTGTGGTCAGTATGGTTTGTTTATTCCTGATTTCCACATCAAGAAGCTCAAGAGGAGCTTTATTACAGCTACATGTTCAGAGTGGAGTTCTGAGATCAATCCGAGCCACTGACAGGAAAATAATTTTTAAAGGAGTAATTAAATTGATGGTAAAATTCTGTAACTGGGCATCTCGAGGTGCAGGGGAAAAGTGTGTTGCATTATTTCTATTGCCTTATTAAAAAGTTATCCCATACCTGCCAGCTGCTGGAACATAATTTAAGAGTTAAAAATGCCATATGATAATTAAATTAAATAGAAAATCCAGCATAAATCAGTTCCAATCCACATGTTTATGTGAGGGCTTGTTTCTTTTTTTTTAATTTTTCTCTTCTCTCATTCAGAAAAATGCGCACTGTGCTTTTTCCTCAAACTTTCAACAACTGCAGAAAACCCCACAATTTGGCAGAAATCAGGACTGTGAAAGTTCGACCTTATAGGTGAAAGTTTTGGAAAATTATGAGCAAATGAAAACAGGGGCTTAGCATGGAAATGCATAGGCATCCTTAATTACAGTTGTTGGTAGCTCTCCAGCTATATTGCGAAGGACATATGTTTTTTCTACTTAAAGCCCTAATCCTGTTAGTAGATGTGTCAGCATGGAGCCCTGCAGCTGTGGAGTGTTCCCCCAGCGTCAGGGGGATGTCTCATGAGCAGAAGAGTATCCACAGTGTTTCTGCCTGTGCTGTAGACGTCAGCTGCGGATGGCTGTGAACACTGGGAATGTGTAAGAATAGAAATCTGTGAATGGTGCTAATGTCTAATGTGATTAGTGAAACTCCAGTGGTGTTAAAGCAGTCAAAACTGAATGTGGAAACAGCTAACTAATTTCATGGATTTAGGAATGCAGCACTGGCAAGGGTTTGGGGTCATATATAACATATACAGTGCATTAAAAAAAGACAAAGATTGAATGATAAACCACCTAAGCTGTGCAGTAATCCCACAAGAAAGTATTATCTGGAGCATCTTACTGAAATTAATCTTACTGAGAAAATTGGATTAAAGTCTGAACTATATGTTTACTGGCTATTGTTAAAGTCAGTATGAAATCACTGACAGTTAGAAACTTCCAGTTATGTTTATGGTCATGTTATTTCCAGAACACGTGCAAGAGTCATACTTTGAAATGATTGCAACATTGCTATTATGGGTCGAGAAACCCAGTAAGTTTGGGGACTTTTGCAGGAAGCACATAATAGAGAGGACTGTTGGGCAACCACATCAGATATAAATGAATAAGGTGATCTTTTGGTCCTCTTTCACAGGAAACCTCATCTATCATAAAGATTACTCAATCAACTCTTTAATATATTAAAAACAAATGTATGTTAGCAAATATCTCTGATGTAAAGATATGATCCAAATCCTGATGACTCAGTGGAGGAGAAGGCTTGAGCCTGGCTGTGGGAAGTGGGAGAAAGGAAAGGTGTGGGGGGGTAGCAGCATGCAAAGGCACCGTCCCCTGGGGGTCCTGTGCCTGTTGTCATGCTGAAGTGACTCAGTGGGTACATGGGCAAAATCGCTTCCCGTGCCACTGTAAAGTTGTACATACTCAAAGTTGGAAGGTCAAGACTTTTTCCCATTGTCAGCACTTGCTGTCGGCTACCAAAGCTGGAAAACAAGCACTTTCTCATTTTCTCTTTTGATAGTACTGAGAAATAATCTACAAGTTTGAGATTACTCATAATTTGGCCAAAATCAATAGCAGGTGGGTTATTTCAAACCATTCCTCATTTTTGTGTTTGTACAACATCAACACTTTTGATCTTGTTAATAGCGACAGGCAAAATGGTCACTTCACTCACTGCAGCCTTTTTATAAGGCCAGTCTGGGTTGAACAAACATTAATTAGTTAGTATTTGTGTAACACTTTAAAAACCTAAAGCACTATGTAAGTGCTAAAGATTAGTATTATTTTTGAGAGCCAAACAAGAATTTACTGGGCTACACTGAAAAGAGATGCTATAATAAAAATGTTAGAAGTATGGCTTAAAAAAATAATGTGAAGTGTAAATTAAATAGGCTTAAAAAAAATTTCAGACTACCATGAAAGCTACTTGAGCAACATTTCAAAAAAATTTACAGAGTATGAATTTTATTCCAGTACTCACTCTGCATTTTAAGAAAGATTACTAGTAGTCTTAGAAACACTATGGGAAGTGTGTATTTGAAAGACGACTACTGTATAATTGCCAGTAAGTTCTCTATTCCAGCATGTGTTAATGATTTTTTTTTTTTTTTGAGAAAGAAAGAATATTCTGAAAGGCCCATGAACTTTTATATATCATAGTAATGAAACAGAAACACTTTTTCTGGTGCCAAGTTTCTATTAAATCAGTCTTTAGGAAAAAAAAAATCATCCCTCTACAGTTAGAAGGATTTTAATAGAAAGCTTTACAATGGGTCTGGCAGGGGATGCTCTGAAATAATGAAATGTACAGAACAAGCTCCAATCTTAAACAACGGTGGCAGTTGATTAGCAAAGCAGAATAAAGATTTTAAAGAGATTTCTCTCTCTGTTTAATAGTCTTCTAGGAAATCTGTTTTATTATAGCTGCTCACTGAAAGGCCATGGTTCTCAGGGGTTGTTATTCACTAATGCTATGGAAAGGGGATGCCAGAGCATCCCTCACATCTTCCCTGTAATATGTAAAAAATCAACAGCTAGCCTGGATCTTTCACATGAGTTAGTCATATGTGTATTAGATTTAGGGAAAAAAAGGCTATCGAAACAAAGATAAAATAAAATGGTTTGAGATTGAGAACTTGACATAAGATACTTAATGTCTGAGTGTCTTCACAGCTGAAAGTTGTACAATACTGTTTTTCTTCCTCCCACACTAGGAATTTAGTGTATCCTCTGAGCTCTTTGGATCCAATTTCTCTAGTTTATCTCATTTCTGTTTGAGGTCCTGGGTCCTACTCACATCCCCAGGCTTATCTCTGTATTTTATCCAGTGACCATTTCATACTGATCACACAAACCTCCCGAGAGGAAAGACATGTACAGAAGACTTTCCTTTGTGAAGGTTTGGTGTTGCAATCTCCCTTTCTTCGATGTTCACTCAGTATTTCCTTCACAGGAGGATAGTCTTAGCCAGAGTTGGGGAGATTCCTGTTCAGGCATGCTTGGCATGAACATGCTACTGTTTTGAGCTCTTCTGGGCTACTGCATCCCCCCTTTCTTGGTGGGACTATAAAACAGAAAGATGACAGGAAAAATGGCCGCTGTGACCATCACCTCCTCCTTGCACCTCTCTCCCTCGTTGCTACACTGCTGAGCTCTCAGACTCATCCAGACACAGAGAGTTTGGGCTGGCACAGCAGTGATGTTGGAGGGGATGCAGGGAAAGGACTTCAGAGGGCAGCCAGCCAGCCTCTGAATTTCCAAGGCAAGTGACATTCTTTTGAGGACCTGACCCTTGGCAGATTGTAACCTGTCCCTTACAGTTGGCAACTGCAGTTACATGCTTCTGCACACCATGGCAAGAAGTTGTTGCTGAAGTAAGAAGGTAAGAAAGGAGAGGTTCAAAGCCTTCAAATTATACCTAACCTCTTTAGTTCTTCAAATTACCGGTTAAAGATGAAAAGGGAGTGACTCACATTAGGTTCGTAAAAGCCTAAATACAAGGCAGATTTTATCATAAGATCTCTGGCAAACTGTACCAGGGGGGAGTCAGACTGTGCTTCGAGGGTTCACCCCATCGCTGAGGATCACACGAGTCTCAAGATCCATGTGCCAGCTACTTACAAGAAATCGCCTGTGCTACTGCAGCACTTGACACAGGTTGTCTTTGATGATGCTCAGAAAAGTTGCTTACAGTGTTTGAAAATGTTTCCAGAGGAAGCTACAAACATGCAGCAGCTGCTCAGGAGATGTGCAGCCAGTGCTAAGGTGTTGCGTCCAGTGGTGTTAAGTACTCGAGCCCCTTCCTGACACCAGTAGATGAGAGGGCTGTGTACCTCTCTAAAAGCAGGTCATTTCTTTGGGTACTTTGGCTAAGGATGAAGGCAACAAGAGACTATCACCTGTGTTTGAAAACCATTAAATGATTAAAAGCGAATACAGAATGTATTTAAACAAGAAATTATTCCAGACCTGTATTTCTGACAGCTCGATATGAAAAATGTGTACCAGAAAAAGTGTATATGCTTATGGAAATCTGTGGGGGGAAACACACAATGACTCCATGTGTTCATATTGAAACTTAGCTAAAATTAGTGTTTTCTGGCAATTAAGGGACAGCCCTGAACTCTCACACCTCAGAAATGGTTAGTTCACATTTTAAAATGTGGGGTTTAATACTCTATGGTACCATTCTTACTTTTTTACCAATGTATAATTCTTTCTCTGCTGTTGAGCATTTTATCAGAGACATTACACTGTGCAACAGTTTAAGCACCTCTGCAGTTATCAAGGTTTCTGGTCTAACATGGCTTGTTTTAAGAACACAAAACACTCAGCTCTTCCTTTTTCTGTCCTTTTAGCAAGCTACCAGCCCCCCAAAACCTTAAAAGAGTTTTTATTTAGTGTGGTTTGGGTAAAAGTAAGGTGGAGGAGGTTGGAGGCCACCAGGAAACTTTAATAGTTCTCTTCAGTTTTGTTTTCTTGTAACCGTTAGAGCCTAATGAGAGCACTGCTGTGAAATTTTGGATACAGTTTTGGCAAGGCTGCACTGATCCATCAGTGAGGCCTCCTTGCTGAAATGAACACCTCCAGTAAGCTTTTAATGGCCTTTGTAAACAAACAGAATAATTCCCACTAACTGCAGAAATGAGTTCCATATTTATTTATTTTACTTCACAGCTCCTATTAAGTTGATTTAATAAAATTCAGCACATAATGTTTTTTCAAAACAAACCTTAAATAAACTGGAGCTGAGTACTGAACTCTGCATGGTGCTGCCGGTATTAATGGGTTCAAAAGAGGCCGTAAGGCTCCAACTCTCTCTGTGTGGTTAGACCAAGGTTGAGACTCCATGAGATGATAAAGATGGTTTTAGGGTGCCTAATACCTAACCGAAATACAGCAATCACATGGTAGCTGGTGGGGAAGCTGGGTAGCTGATGGCTGAAGACCTTTGAGTCTTCTATGTATCCTTCATCCCCACAACTCTGTGTCTGAACTTCCCTCAGGTGACCTTGAGGGATGGTTTTTGCCCTTTCTTGCTCTCTGTTTTAGCACCTGAAGGTCACAGTTATGGACACGCTGGGATTCAGCTCCAGCCTTATGTCTGTTGGAACAATTAATTCTGGCTACCCTGCTGAGAAGCTTCAGACCATCTTTGAAACAGAAGGTGTGATAAAACAGATTGTGTCTTAAACCAGGAGATGGACATGATTTCTGAGAGGAGTGGATATTCCCTAGGGGACACTGTGTCACTCCTTGTTCTTCAAAGATCTCTTCCAAGGGAGAGAAGTGTGAAGACAATGACCCAACTATTCATGTGGATAAAAGAAGACAATGGGAATAAGAACCCTTTGAACTTCAGGTACTCTGAGAAGAAATTCAGAATCCAGAAATAGATCTGGTGCCAGTAACCCAAGAAAAGCTCTTTGCTGAGTAGGCTTCTTGCTCCTTTGGGCTTTATACTTATTTGTTTTCTTCTTTTCTCTGGTCACGTTGCCAAGTTTGAACCCTTCTTTGTGGTGACTTACCAGACGATCCAGCTGCAGAAGTAGTTATGGAACAAACTGACGAAATGATCCATCAGAAATGATCAAGTCCAGACAGTGTCTAAGTGAAGTCAAAGATAAAATAGCTGAATCACTACGGTTGCTGCGCAACCTCTGGCTTAAAATTGTACTAGTACTTAAAGATTGGAATGAGACATATGTGATGCTGATTCCTAAAAAGGCTTTGTGAGATATTGAAGAAATGCTCACCTGGAGGCACCATGCCCATGCCAGGCAAACTGAGACAAACCATAACAAAGAACAGAGTTAGAGGACACCTTGCAACAAATGATTGCCTGGGAAAAAGTAATGACAATTTTATGCAGGGAAATCCCACCTGTAAAGCCAGAGTCTTCTGGAGGTGTCAATAAGCATATGATGATATGCCTGATAAATGTGTTTGGATTTCCAAAGGGCTTTCAGCAAAACCCCTCATCAGGAGCTTTAAGGGCAACTAAGTGCTGTGGTATAAAAGGAAGGCTGTTTAACGGCTGAATACCTGATTACAAGGCAGGAAGGGAAAGGTAAGAGCAAATGTTTAACTCTTGAAATAGAGGGAGACTATCAAGGTTTTTTTCCAAGGGTCTATAAAGATGTGTGCCATAAAACATGTTCATAAGGAACCTGGAAACGTGGTGGCAAATGATAACACAGACTGAAGTTGGTAAGTTATTCTTTTTAGCAAGGATCCTATATGCTTGCCCTACACACTTGTTCTGTATAAATATATGAGTTTTATTACTTTTTTCTTCTTCTTCTTACACCCTTCAAATTTTTCTAAGAGCAACCAATATACGGTACTACAGTACAATGAGCGTTGATCATGGACCATCCATGAAACCGCTCCCCAGATAGTGCCTTAGTTCTTAGAGGTCAGTGAATGACTTAGATTGTGGGCAGTGGTGCTGGCCATGGGTCCAGTTGAGTTTTTCACACTCATTTTTCAGTTATTATGTTCCTCTTCCCCTTATAAACGCCATGTAAGGCACAGGAAATAAGCAGGATCCAGGTTAAAAAAGCCTAACCGTTTGACCTCCTGTATGCCCATTGTAGTGGGTCTGACTGAGCTGATTTTCCCCATACAGCCCTCATGCTGCAGNACACCTACAGAATGGGGAGCAGGGGTATCATCTCCTGAATGGTCTTGCTAGATGACAGGAAAACTGTTGGCTATAGAGCAAAGTCATCAGAGATCAGCTCTCAGATGATGACAGAAACTGTCTGGTGGATGACAGCAACATGCACTGGCTGGTGGTCTTCCTCACCAGCCTTTGCCTAGATCTCCATGAACTTTGAGTTTCCCTTCTCACATCCTGTTCTTCACCCACACTGTGAAGCACAATCTTCTGTAGCCAGAACATGCTTCTCTGTTGTCTTTCTAAGAAACAATGCCTTGCAAAGCATCGAGCATCCATACACATTTGTACCATAAGATCTACTGAAAGCCTATTGCAACACATGATCTGTACTGACCAGGAAACAATGCTGCCTGCAAAGTGAAGTCACTTACAAGGCCAGTACCATGCCCTGGTACTCCATTAGTTCCGATATTTGAAGATAATAAACATCATATTATAGCTTCACTGTCACAGTATGAGTCAAATTTTTGCCTCAGGAAGACCTTAAGAGAGCAAAGACACTAAACTTAGGGATTAATGTGAGGACAAAGGCTTATGAATACCTTCCACACATAACCTATACACTAAGAGAAGGTATGATCTGACTGATTTAGGCTGCTGTTCAAATCTTAGAATACTCATGTCCCACTGAGGATGTTGTGATGCTGGAAAACTCTCTCAGAAAGGGCAGAAAATAACTCTTGTTGGCTTAACTCAACAAGGTCCGACTTATGGCCAATGTGATAAACCCATTTGATCTGCTACCTTTTCTCTGAAGGAAAGATCAACTGTTTGGGCATTGGGTTCAGACCATGTATCTGAACACCTTCTCTTGTCCTTAGGCAGCCAGTGCTGGCCAGGAGTGGAACCACCACCATCTTCTGCTAATATGCAGGGAGTGGGGTGGGAAGCATGTCTCCCAGAAGCATTTGTCCAGCCACAGTGCCCAATACTGACCTATCCAACTGGGAACATGATGTTGTCTTGCATCATAACTGTGTGACTAGGCCAGCGACAGAAAAACTGTAGGAATATGCTGCGTTTCTCTCAGAGAGCTCTGCAAACTAAGGCAAAGTGACTCCATGGTGCTGGTGAGACCATCCAGCTGGTAATACCTGCATTAGTGCACAGGAAATTGCACATGGGAGATGGATGAGCTTTTCCCGGTGAAGAAGAGAAGCAGAGGAATAACACTGTTTTTCTGAAAAACCACTGGGTTCTTCACTCACGTTTAGGCAAGCTCCTTCATTTCCCTGTGCTTCATTTCTCCCACTGTAAAATAAGACTAGAGATGCTAGGCTGCCTCACATGGGGAAAAAAAAATCTGTCATTTGTGAATCTCTGGAAACATCTTTATAACCAGTGCTGTAGAGAGACAAGTCAGGAATAATAGCAGACCACAGTTCAACACCTGCAGAGAGCCCCTTGTTTGTGTATGTTGGGGACCTGAAACACGGGTGAGCTGCCCACAGGGCCCATGGGGACCCTGGATCATCGCAGGGCCAGTGCCAGCACTGGGGAAAAGGAGCATGACGTCAAACAGGGTGCAGTGGCCACCTAGGTGTTCAGAACACCCAGGAAGCTTTCCCGATTGAATTTTAAGAGGCAATTCCCATCCTGCTTACTTTAGGTTTATGTAGGGTTTATTTATATACTCCTGTCCCTGCCGAGAGTGCCCCATGACTCTAATTTTCTGACCCATGCCAGAAAACCCCTCCTCCTCCTCCTCCTCAAGACATTCAATTCCTTCCTCAAAGCTGAGCAGGCTTCAAAGTGTCTTTCTGAGCAAGGAGGGTCTTCCAGCACAAGCTGAAGCAGATTCATGAATCAGGTCCAAGATGCTGCGTTTCTCAAGGGTGATGGTCACAAAGAGGCATTTCAGGGCTTGAAAGGAAGATTTACGAGCATGGTTCTGAGAAGGGAGCACAGACAGTTCACTGCAGGCCCCACAAAAAAGCCCAGCCCCACTTGTGTTTAAACTGGACCACTCAAAATGAAGGCATTGTGCACGCCACCAGTAAACAAAGAAAGAGATATCTGGAAGTGATAAAGCCTGGATTGATAAAAACTTCCCTTCTTCTAGATGGAGGCCACACATACTCTAAATAAAATGTGCCACTTAGGAGATGATTTGTGTTGATAAACCTCGAACGCGTTGTTTTTCCAAATGTTCTCTCCCAGTTGGGAATTTCACACTTGGGCAGGCTCCAGCCGCTGCCTCACCAAGTGCCAGCCTCCTTCCCTGACCTGACCTGCTGTTGTTTATACTGCTGTTTACACATTTCTTAACAACCTATGCAAACGGTCTCTAATTACTTTCGCTCATGGCAGCGGTGGCGGTGGTGTGGAGGTTCAGGCAGGCTCTGAAGCATTGCCAATGTTGTGCTGTTTGTTGACACAGTGCTTCCCCCGCTGCGGCAGCAGGTGGGAGGGAGGGTTATGCGATGGCTAATCATAGCTGGGGACACAGCTCCACAAGGCTGGGATCACGCTGTAAACAGCCAAAGGAATAAATAACCTGGGTAAGAATCAGCTTTCAAGAGGTTTGCTCTAACCATGAGACTCACCTTAGAGGCATCATTGAGCTGTTACAATGCTTGCGTTTGGAGCAGTCAATTTCAGCTATGCATGGGCGTCTCCATGGAGTTGTTTTGAAAGTAACTTAGCTTGGATACAACCTGGATGCAATACTGCATCTCTCTCCCCTTTGAGGCTGGAGCTCAGGAGAGTTAAACAGCAATACTCTTTCAATCGTTATACCACCCTAAGTTAAACCATTTATGTTATACCCTTCCATGTAATTGGGGTCTATGTGGGCTTTGTGTCCCAAACATCATTGACTTTGAAAGACAATGAATACAGTTGCTCTGTAGAGGAGGCACAAAGTCTGTAGATTGAGTATTATTTCTGGTTTACTGAGGAATAAATGTTGTTTGAGATGAAATGTTTTAATTAGTACCTTGGAAAGCTATGTAAACTTGATATAAATTATGAGGTCGTTGCCCTTTCTGATTTACTCTGTTTGAAAACCTTGAGGGCCTCTAGCATGCCTGAACTTAAAAATACTAGCATTTGTTTCCATTAAAGCCATATTTTTAAAGCTTGGACAGGGTGTAGGAGTGCTGATGTTCCTTGATTAGCCACAGATACTGCACAAGAAAAATAAAGTTTCTGAAACTTTTTTTTTCATGGTTCCCATTGAAAAAAAACCCCTTACCTCAGTCCTTCCTAAAGTGGACGGCTCTGTTCCCTGATGTTCCCAATAACGATACTTCAATGCAGCATTGTGCATCTGAACCTTTGTGAAGGGATATGTATCCCAAACAGTGGCTGAAGCACCAAGGGTTCGCATGCTTGTAGCTAACTTTTAGACCACTGAGATCTATAAGCTAGGTACCCAGCTCTCCATATGAAGTCCCTTCCTTACAAATTATATTTGACACATCCATCTATGAAACCTATTGCACCAGACACTGGACTTGTATTTATTTACTAACATGCTTGAGACTGCAAAAGTGATCTAAGGATGTTTCACAAAAGTTTTTCCAGAATATGAAAACACATCATTTCATGACAACAAACAAAACCTACAGTCAGAAAGTTGGTAATCTAGCAAAGCTGTAGTGTCTTGATACTATTTCCATAAGTCCAGGGAGAAACATCATACACGGCCTGCTCTCTGTGCCACTGATATACATGTATCAGAGAAATAACAAGTTTATTAGTCTGGGATAGCCAGCAGTATAGCTCATACTTGGGGAGGAGAACAAGGAGATCAGCCCAGACTACTTATTGTCACAGACTCTGAGCCAAGATGTCTATCCCTGCACATGTTCATCTTAGCATTAGATAGTTGTGCAGTGTGTTTTAAAGAAAGTACCATAGGTAAGCTCTTTATTAAGCAAATCTTATGCAGAGTGAGGCCAGTATGTTCACTGCTGCTGAAGTGCAGACATAAACAGATGCTGCAAATTTGGTAGCACCCTTGCAGTTATGGCAGTGCAAGTGAAGAGCCATGAGCTTAACTCTAGCCTACTGGAGATACCAGCGCAGGTGCTGCATTAGCAGTGTCAAGGACACCTGGAGAAAGGAGAAAGTGCTTGGTCTTCAGACCCCACACAAGACCAGCATGGCTGACAGATAGAAAAGTGGGATTTTGTGGTCTGAATTTCTTCTTCTGCTTCTGACCAGAGTTCATCTCTGGAGAAGAACTGAGAGACAAAGGTGTGAGGTCCCACATTGATGTTTTTGGTTCCTTTCCGAAGGATACTCACAGCCTGCCTGTGGTGAAGCTCCATGCTGTGCCAAGAGGATGCTTCTCACCTCCTGGGAGCACCCACTGGCACACCTCCACCTGTCAAACAGCTGTCACTGGGGAGCTTGAATTTATCATCCTGTCATTTCCCCTCCCTGGTTTTGACCCATCTCCCCTCCCCAGTGCACAGGCTCCTCATAGCAGCCAACTGACCTCTCCCATTGCGGGAAGACGTTATCAACCCTCAAGGAGTGGGCTTGCCGGGATATGGGGCACATCCCACTGATTCAAGGAGGCAGATCTATCTTAACACTTATCTCCCTGTTAAAGCCTCCTCCCTCTCTGACAGTTATTTCTAGGTCTGTATTTTGTACTCATCACTAGCACCAGGAGTGAACCTTTCCACAGACAGATAAGTGGCACCAAATTAAAGAGCATTAAATTAATGTCTTTCCATATTTAAAGAGCCAGTAGCAATTTGTATGTCCCAGGCATGCCAGAGATGGTAAAAACTAATCATTTTCTATGCTTTAAATGCTGTGTAAACATGAGGTAATTGTTCTTATATGTGAAAAATGATGTGTCTTATGTCAAGAATGTATCAAGACCAAATTTTCAGCTTTGTGAAATATTATCGAGCCCAGCCCCTGCTCAGCAAATCTTTCTAGACTCAAATAAGTCACTAAAGCAAATAAAGTTGTTCTTATTTATGAGACTAAGAGCTTATCTTGATTAGATATAAAGAATGTAAATAATGGCTCTCTTCTAGACAACTTCTAACATAAAAGAAATAAACTATGTATCTATCTGTTTTCAGTATATCTAAAATACACTCCTCAGCCACTGCAAAACACTTAATGCTCTTGATAAATGAAATGCATGCAGTTAATCTCAGTAATTTTGCTCCTAAAAACTGAAAATTCATCTTTGCTGCTTTTTTTTTTTAGGAAGGAAATAACGTCAAAATACACCATTAGTCACAAAGTATAATCAGTTAGTATCAAAGCTAATGGTTTACTGACTGGTTTTTCCAATCACTGTTTCAAGGTTTCACATGTCTGCAAGCATTTCTTTAGCAATTACTAAGATAAAGTAATAGAGGAACAGAGTTTTAGTATTTCATCAGTGCTAAGAGAATGATTAATAACACCAGCCCCAGGTCCCAGGCATGATGTGGGCAAGGCTGGTGGGTTTCCCCACCTTAACACTCAGCTTGCAGGGACCACATGTATAGCAAAAGACTTGCAATCAAACAACAGTAAGGACAAGTGAAAAGAGCTTGGGAACACCTTTCTTACAGGGAGATACATTTATCTCTGACTTATTTAATCATGCAGCTTTCTTTATGAAAATTTCCAGCCATGCATACTGAGATAACATCAACTCTGTGACACATGGACAAAGATTAGCACTGAGGATGGACTGTCTTATAATCAGAAACAGGTGAAAAGAAACCAATACATCCACAATCTTCAGTTTACCATTGGCTGGGTGGTCATTATACCACCAGTGAAATGAAGGCTCATGGGCAGCCCAGGTGAATGCAAGAAGTCTCTCTTTCCTTTGAGCTGCAATCTTGTTCTTTCTAAGCATTGTGGAAGATTGTCTGACAGATTTACTGCCAGATATCATAATCTGTGAAAGACTTCATTTTCCTCAGTTTAAGAGTAAGATATTAAAAAATAAATAAAATATTGCTGGAAATATTCTTGGAAAGGGTACCAGCCTCTATCTGCAGTGCAACAGATCCTTAACTTCATTACCAGACTATCTGCAGCTTCTGATATGTAATAGTCCGTTACCTACAAAATTACAGTCATCTATCTTGCACAATACGGAGCATAGAATTGTATGTGGCAGTTCCTTTGGCAAGGCTTCCTTCAGTAAGTCCATTACTTCTGGCTGACCAAGAGACAAGAATCTTTCAGACAGCCATCCAATGTTTAAAGCAAGGGTACAGCAGACCCCCAGATAGTCCCAGCAGTTAATGAACATCACTGTGAAACATCATGACATGTTACCATAGTCCAAAATATGTCTTGTCAGGGCTGCCAACTACTAGAGCCTCATAAACTTTTACCCAGCTAAAAGAAATTCTCTGCCATCGTAAATCTTGCATGCAGAGGAGAAAGAGTTAAGCCTCTTTGTAGCTTCCCCTTTGTTAAAATAAGGATCATGAATTTATCTGGTCGCTTTCAGAAAGCCTAGTTTTCTAGACTGTTTTACTTCTCTTCTTCAAACCCTATGAATTTGCCAAAATCGTCTTATAAAACTGGAAATCTTTATGTCAGATTACATATGCAAGTTCACTAACAGCCCAAACGTCACTGAGAACCTGAATGCAGAGGAGCACAGCATTGCCTATCTCACATATAAGCATGGGAGATGTGATCAAAATTCAGAAATTCAGCCTTGCAGCATAACTAGGTGTTATGGTCAGTGAACATAAAAAAATAATTTCCTGTGGCGGCATTTCCAAGCTATCATGTGGCCCAGATAAATTTTCCTCCTCCTATTCCCTCTCCTTCCCTCCCTTTCCGCCTCTGTGTTGAAAGGTTTTAGTCTTCCATCTTCTTGGATCTTCTGCAAGCTGAGGGAAAATGTATTGGGTCTTAAAACATGATTTCAGAGGCACAGGCTCCCTGCAGATATCTCATAGAGATCTCACAGCCTCACTATAACACTGCTCAAGAGGTTCAGCCTCTCACAATATGCCACCATCCAAAACTGTGCTGTCAGTGACCAATCCTCCAATGGTAGCAAAGAGTCACTGGCATTTCTGAGAAGTTAGGACTTGTCCCTCTAGTTGTTTCCCAAATGCTCTATTGGGTATGAGTGAGGGGAGTTCCCTTCTGTTCCAGGTGTTTTCTGCTCAGCCCCACTGAGCAAAGCCATGGATACCGAAAGCTTACAGGGAGAGCACAGTTCTACTTCGGACTGATTTATGGCTGACTAGAATTCTACTCTCACTGTCAAGAAAATTTTAGGAAATAATAAAGATTAGAAGCTTTCAGAGAGGGAAATTGCTCACAAATTTCATGTCAGCAACCTGAAATTCTATTTCCACAGTGTTCCTGGAATCACAGGTTCCTCTCTCTCAGGCTGAAATGCTCCTCAATTCCACAGAAGTCCTCTACCTGATTAGGGGTGAAAATTGTAACAGTATGAGTACTTGGTGCATCCAATTAGCTGTTTAGTCAGATTTCAAGAAGTGTTTAAGCCAAGCAGACATCTAATCAACATCTCTTGATCCTGGGACTTGGAAAGTCAAGCCAGTTAGCTACCTGTGGCATTATCTATGTGAAGTCTTTGTAATCCTGATCTCATGTGCCTAAGCACAAGTATTTTGATTCCCAGCTTTACAAATACTCTCAAATACAGGTTTTTTCCTGCTTTTGAGCTTTAGGGATCTCAAATCTGAGATAAGTTTACTTTTTATCTTAATAGTAGATATAGAATGAACTGTTTAATGCTGTCTGAATTGTACTTGGCATATATGAAACAATATGTTACCTTTGGCCTGAACCATTTTCAAGAAGTATGGAGGGTGAGTAGAGGAGCCAAAGGAATTATTTTTGCCTGTAGTGTTCAAGATATATAAATGGGGTGGAGCTTAAATCCCTGAGCTTTTGGAGATTATGCTCAGGAAACCATATTTTATGTGGTCATAAATAAAGCAAGAAAAATATCAACTTAACTGTGACGTGTACCTTTATGTGGGTATATTATGGAATTCTAATTAAAATGAATGCAGTAATAAACCAATCCACCCTAACAGCAAAGTAAAGCAACACCTCCCCCCCTCTTTCTACTGCCTTAATGGCATTCTGAATCCCACAAATAAAACTGGTGAGAATACACATCCTGTTCTTACGCTATTAAAAGCCCTAGTTGTGGATTATTGCAGTTTCTTATTGTTTCAGGATTCTTTCCAAGTTACAGTTTATCACACTGAATACCAGGCAGTACAGAACTGGTAAGATACCAAAGACCATTGCAACAAACGATGAGCATAGGTGAAGAAAAGCCATTAACTGTCAGTTCATAGTGACACCAGACCTGTGCTGGCTCTTCCCTTCACCCCTAGATTGCAGGATCAAGCACACGGACAACTTCTACTGTGAGTCCTCACTTCATAGCTCTACACATATGGGGGAAGTCACAGCTGTATGCATGTTGCATGTGTGCACTTCAGTTCTGTACCCAAATGCAGAATCAGTGCTCTGTGCCAGCAGCCACACAAAAAATTATGATGCTCATTGTCTGTTAGAGATGTTAGGACACATTAATGAACACTGCTGAGTCCTCTAATTTCAAAAAGCTGAGGCTAATGAGGTTCAAGTGCCAGGTCCTTCACTTGGATCACAACAACCCCATGCAACGCTACAGGCTTGGAGAAGAGTGGATGGAAAACTGCCTGCAGAAAAGGACCTGGGGTATTGGTCAATAACCGGCTGAATATGAGCCAGCAGTGTGCCCAGGTGGCCAAGAAGGCCAACAGCATCCTGGCCTGTATCAAAAATAGTGTGGCTAGAAGGAGTAGGGAAGTGATTTTACCTCTGTACTCAACACTGGTGAGGCTGCACCTCAAATACTGTGTTCCATTTTGGGCTCCTCCCTACAAGAAGGACACTGAGATGCTGGAATATACCAAAGAAGGGCAACAAAGCTGGTGAAGGATGTAGAGAACAAGTCTTAAGAGGAGCAGCTGAGAGAACTGGGGTTGTTTAACCTGAAGAAAAGGAGGCTCAAGGAATTCTTTATCGCTCTCTACAACTACCTGAAAGGAGGTTGTAGTGAAGTGGTGGTTGATCTGTTTTCCCATATAGCAAGTGATAGGACAAGAGGAAACAGCTTCAAGTTGGGCCAGAGAAAATTTAGATTGGATATTAGGATAAAATGTCTTCACTGATAGGGTTGTTAAGCACTGGAATAGACTGCCCAGGGAAGTCTTTCCACAGGGAAGTGGTGGAGTCACCATCCCTGGGGGTATTTAAAAGATGTGTAGATGTGGCACTTAGGGACGTGGTTTAGTGGTGACCTGTCAATGCTGGATTAACAGTTGGACTTGGTGATCTTGAAGGTCTCTTCCAACCAGAACAATTCTGTGATTCTAAGATTGAAAAAAATAGCCAAGCAGGTATCAGCAGGATCAAAATACACAATAATTAGAAGAGAAACATGACGAGGATTGCCTGTCTGGCAAACACTAATGTATGATCACTTTTACTGGTGGATACACCAGTGGTAACTCTAAAACCCTGAAAACTCAGAGCTTTTTATGCAAGTGTCTTACTACAGCTCATTTTGTTCAGCCAGCATGCAAGCTTCTTCAAATTCCTTTTCTCTGGGAATGTACAAAATATCAGTATTTATTGAGACTGTGCTCTTTGGAAGGAACAGTAAGAACCCAGTCCTTATCACCATCAAAAGAATGGTGGCTTCCAGCATTTGCCCATTTCCCAGCAGTACGTTATAGAATAACTATCCATACATTCAGTTCAACAATAATCTATAATATGTAGAGTAAATTTTTTTCTCCCACTTCTTAATTATTCATGAAGTGTAGTTCTTCTTAAATCCCATACTATTGAGTAATGATTTATTTTCCAGCTGGGTATAAGCTTTCTAAAACTTGAAAGCTTAATTAAGTTCAAAGGAGAATCATAAAACCATAGCAAGGCATGCTCAATGGTACTGATATCACTTCTGACAGATCTTGGTCTAATAGGTTCTTAAAGGCTACCAGGCATGGAGAATACAACTTCCACAGGCAACTTATTTCAGTGCTTCTTGGCATTACTCTTGGAAAAGTTTTCTTAATATCCAACCTGATTCTTGTTTCCTGCAATGCAAGTCTGTTGCTTCTGGCTTTCTAAAGAATGGACACGGAGAACAGATTATTCCCTTCCTCCTTGTAATAGCCCTTTCTATAATTGACACGTAATTTGGTGTGATTTTATGGGACTGTATGTTCACCAAGAACTCACAGTTAAAATTATACTCATTTGAAGTCACTGGGTAAGAAACAAATGAAGAACAAATGCACGTTTGTTTGCAAACAAAGATAGTGAAGATAAAACTTGAGAATCTACCATATGTTTTCACCACTTGGAATTCATTCAACATTTTGTTAGTTCTGCTCTTAAACATATTGTGAAGCTTACTTTTGAGGTCCTTCTCACTGGCTATGCCACTGGCAAGAAGTCCTCAATCTATGGATGGCATACTGCAAAGAGATCTCTAGCAGTTGTCTTAGAGGGGAATGTCAGTAATGTGTTTCCCATTCCTTGCGCGGAAACATCTAACACAATCTTTTGCTTCCTCACTTGAAAGTATTCTCCTGTGATGGACTGAGAGAGTCCCAGTGAGAGAACAGGATTCTTGCAGCAGTTTTTTGGAAGTGCTTCTTTCCAAGTGTCAGGCTTCTTCAAGCATTGTGGAAAATCCAAAGTTGTCTGGTAGGGGACTAATTAAGAGTAGTCAAACAGGATGTGGAGAATAGCATGAAAGGGCTTGAGAGGCTCTGGTCTAAGACTGTGTCTGCACTCTGTTACTCTGTGCAGCACAGATTTATTCCTGTAAATTTTTTCATCGCTGAGAAAGACAGAGGACAAAGAAACAGACAAAATGGAGCCAAAGCTTTTCTTTGAGCAAATATAGAGAATGTTGTCTTTGTATACGTAAGATTAATATCAAACTCAAACTATTTACATGAAATTGATGTTTTGGTGTCTAAACTGGAGTTCTATGAAAGAACAAATTCCTGCTGTGAATCAATCTAAATTCAGTGGGGATCTTGGCTCAGGACTGCAAAGATTAAATTATACCATAAATGCAATATGATTGCAAGGTTACTGCTGCTCAGGAACAGCAGCATAATGTGCACAGGCACTGCATATATGAGAGAAAGAGATCCTCTGCCTTTCCCAGGACAGATTTAAATTTTCAGCAATGTTATAGCAAAGTAACTCAATATTCAATACAAGATGGTGGTGTTTTGGGTTTGATGCCAAGAAATTTGTGCAGAGGGACAGTTTTTGTTGTCTGTGCGCTGCTCTGAATTAGAAGATGTGTCATATAACACTTATCTTAGATAGTGTGGGGGCAGTCAGTGAATGGTAACTGTGTTCTCCTGAAACAACAAGGATGTCATGTAGCACTTGTGAAGAGATAAGTGAACGTTTGGACTGGGAAGGGTATGCAAAGGATACCAAAGTTCAGCAGCTAATTAGAGTGTTATCACTTGAAAAGTAACATAACTGAATGAATGAAGTCATGGTATCCAGGGAAAAAGCTTGTCACTTGTTAAATTATATTGCAGTGTACATGAACCATACAACGGTGACATTCACAAGAATGCAATGTACCATAATTGGGACAAACGGGGGTTTAGTTTAGCTCCCGAATATAGGGCATCTATAAATGTGCATAACCTTATTAACCGGTCACATGCACATCACCATGTTATCAGTAGGAAATCAAAACTCCAACTACAATTCCAGTAGATGAAGCTTATCATTTGTGAGCCTGAAGTCATCCTGGAACACTGTTTACCCAAGAACTATGTGAAGTTTTACCAAGAAATTTATTTAGTGAAACTATAATTTCTTCTTTAGAAGTAAAGAAAATGATGGATTTACAGTTTAACATAGAATTTTCCATTCAAAGCTAGGTCTCATCTTAGCCCATCCCAGGCTAGGCCTTAATCTGGTAGCTCACAAGATGTGCAGGTGATCTTAGTGGGCAAAAGACTTATTTTGCAATGTGGTGAGTCCATTTGAGTTAGCTTGATGCAACTGAGAAGCCCCATACAGAGGAAGGCAAGCTCATCCGAAGTCATGCTGGCTGTGCATGGAAGAGAGGCCCACTACAGCAGGATCTGGCAGCTCACTGCGAAAGGCTAGGAGAGCAGAGACAATTTCTCAAAAAAATGTAGGATTACCTAGTAAATCACATAACCTTGGACTGTCCAGAAATGTAACATGAATGTGATGACAGAATAATCACCGCAGCCCATTGACGTAAACGGGACGACGTACAAGGGACATACCAACACTTTGGAGCACGGGATACAGAAAAATTACTCCACACAAGGAGAAAATGAATAGTTGGAGTCTTATCTAGTATGATAAGAAGCATTTACTTCTGAAGAAACTCTTAAAGGACCAATTCTTTAGAATGCACTTAGTTAGGGAGTACTAATTTGGCAATTATTTGCAGTGAAGAATGTGGCCATTAATGGGGCAGTCTTGGTGGAGAAATCTAATAATGATTGGAAGGGAGACATAAAGGAAAACATGGAAAGATGCAGCAGGTCATGTGGGCTTATGGGAGAGATTTGCAATTCACACAGGAAGCATATGAAACACTCAAGTGATCCCCATGCTGCTGTTAAGAAAGAGACATTTTCTAAATATGTCTGAGGAACCCTAAACAAGCTTCCCTCAGCCTTTTCCCTGTTTCCCTTACTCTCCATCCATACGGACACACATTCTCTAGGGCAGCTTTCTATCAAGTGCAGAGACTTTCTCTGGGATACTTGTCCCGTGCAATGGTCATTCCCTTTCTTGCTGCGTTACTGTTTCAGTCTCTGTGCAGAAAAAGTCCGATATTTCATCAACTCACAGAAAACACAAATAAGAGGTGCACCTTTCAAGCTAACAGGCAAAACTACCCTCACCTGCTGCCCGTCTCTATGGCTATTAAAGTTAAAGGAAGATGTCTGCTGCTATCAATGGTGGCTGCATCAGATGATGATGAATGGCAAATAAGTTTGTGCGAAGCATGGAGCCTGATCAGACAGGATACAGGATCTGGGATTAATTTTTCCAATAAATCGTTCATGATGAATAGCCAGGCCACCTTTAAGTCAAGCCATGGTGAAGTGAATATCTACTGGGAGCAAATGAGATAGTAGAGAAATGAAGGTAAAGACAAATGGTTAAATTCTAAATTAAAGAAATAGAAGGAAAAAGAGAGGATGTAATTTATACACACTTTTCTGGACTTTACTTAGCTATCTATTCCTGCATACTTATTTGAAGAAATAGGAAGTTGCCAACATAAGATCTGCAGAATTCTTCAAGCAGCCTTTTGAAATAATATGTGATTGTTGGATCTAAACTGTAGTCTGAAAAACTATTTAGATAATAAAAAAAACAGAATGCAAACTAAGGCAATAAACATGTAAAGATATAGTTTGTGGCTAAAATCTTTCCACATTATTAAAAATACAACTCATCCAACAGTACATTTTCAAACTCTTTCACTCTGTGATTTATTACAGAGGCCATCATAATCAATTACTTCTAATTAATAGAGAATGGAAACATTAATTGGTTTTATTTAAGTCTGATTGTATTCAATGATTGTACCAGTGATCAAAAATATATTTTGAAAGGGAGTTTAGGCTAATATATCAGCAAATGAGGCGCTATAAACATGATTAATATGCACATTAGACTTTCCTTATCACTTTTTGCTGGCAGTCTTTATCCGGTCACAGCTGAAATTCTGTTGAGTTCTTTCTCCTTTTGTATAAAATACAGATTATGTGGAGACAGCCGTCTGAGCAACTGGAGTTTCATCTTGTATGGCCATTAATTATCATTGCTCCTTTAGTATTTCTTATCTATCAGAGAGATGCAGGACTATATTTTTATAGACATTTGCTGGTAGGATAAAAACAGGCTTTTTTGTGATGGCGCCTCAGCATTTTATAATTGGAGAAAGGATCAACAGCACATTTTGCACATCTATGAAAGTGTGGAATAAGATGTTTACAGCTGTCATCATTGTGAAGGTGTTCATATTTGGTAATACACTAGGGAATTTGTTGGAAGGTATAATCAGCCTTTATTGCAATGCTTTGATTTGGCTTTTCTTTTATTTTGATATATCCACAATTCTTTTGTATTTATTTTAAGAGAATCATATGCAAGATGAAATTTTTTGCTGAATTGTCTCTGCAGTTGGGAAAACTTAAAAATATATTGCTTTCCTGGCAGATTGCTAATATGCAAGTGTTGCTCTGCACTGTGCTCAACTTTATTTTCTTATTTCATTACTTCTCTCTACTCACAGTGGAAAAACTTGCATTTACTCCTAGTTCAAGAACAGAAGTGTTGGGCCAGCCAGGCCAGAGACCTGTTGCTACTGTAGCTGTCTCAAACATCCCACTGCCATGAGGGAATCAGCTGCAGAACTGAGAAGGTGGCTATTCCCATTAAGAATCCACCTGTGGACCTCTGTTCCAACAGACCCAAACCTTCTCACTTCCAGCCTGAAGTTTTGCATCACCAGTGTATATTCTACATGTCCTAGAGCTGATATTTAACAAAAAGGGTAATACCCTGCTCAATCTCTTTTGCCAAGGGGTTCTCAGTGCAGTGTAGGCACCTTTAAACCAGGCTGGACTGCGAGCAGCAGCATGTGCAACACACAGAGGTATACCTGAACCTCTGCATACACTTGTTTCTGTCTGACATAGTTGTCTTATGTTAGTAGCTGTTTGAACTGTTTATAGAGTTCAAATTTTTGGCATAGCCATCTCATGTTGGTGAGTCATACCTTCAATTCCCAGGCATCTCTCCTCCTCAGTTGTTCCCTGCTGAGGAATTCCCTGCTTCTATTAGAAATTATTAGTAGTCTGCACATGGCTTATTTACTATATCATTTCTCCCTCATCAAAAGGCCACCCAATTTGCCTTATGTGATATTTTGATTCCTCTCTGTGCTAGTGGTTCCTCCTGACTCTGTGTACTCTACTCATCTCATTGGAATACACTGCATTTTTGTACAGAGTTCTATTGAATACATTGAGCAAGAGCAGCTCTACAACTGACACAAGCTCACCAGCAGCTCCCTCTGGTTTGTTAGACCTCCCTTCCCTGCCAGCTCTTCACACACCCCACGGTTTTTACTGAAATCTGTCTTCTCAGGGTTAACTGAGTGTTTCTGGTATTGCTCTGAAACAAATGCGCAGTGAAGTCTGGATAGTTATGAAGTGATTACTCCAGATTTAAATCAGCATAGATGGCTCCTCTTTGCTCTATAGAGACAATAATTTTCAGTTATGTTCATTCATTTCTGTTAACCTTTATTCCTTTGGTAAAAAAAAGAAAAGCCTTTTTTCTGGGATCTGGCCAAAAGAATACGTTTTCCCACTCTTTTCTGTAGTGGATATTTACAGTGAATATCAATTCTTTTTTTGTAGTTAAGATGGTACAAAAAGATGGGACATCATTTCCAGCTGCTTTTGGGAAGACTTTGAGTGAGACTAGAGAGGACGTGAGAGCCCAAAGGCTGGTGGCATCATACACAGAAGATGGTTTGGTTGCACCCAACGGACTTGAGGGTGTGTGCCTGAGCACTCAGAGGCCTCCAGGACCCACTGCTGGATGCTGGGCGGGGAGGGGGGCACACACCTAAAAAGGGCCCAGGCAGTCTCTGCAGGATCACTGTCCCTAGCAGGCAGGCTCTGTCTCAGATCCAGCACATGGACCTCCACCTCAATGCTCAGCAGTCTGCTTATACCCACCTCTTCTTTCATGGGCATCAACTTATTCATAAAACTATTTTGAAACAGTTATTCTGCCACAAATCTATCATCTGTCTTTTTCAGGAAAAAAGCCTTTGTAGACAAGTTGTAATGAGATATCGTCAAATTGCTGTGTGTCCAGGGACCTGATTTGCAGCAGTGTAAAACAGATGCATCAAATTAGTGGATACTTTTTCTTTTGGTCTTTGTGTGCCTCCATATCCTATCCATGGATTAGATTTTTATTTACCTTTTTTTTTTTTATTATTGCTGTCCTTTGGGGCCAGGGTGAAAATCAGATTATATATTTGTAATTCTAGAAAAATGTCTGAATTTGAACACTGAGGAAGAAAAAGTAGCTTAAGACTTCACACAGGAAAAAAACCCAACAAACCAAAATGTTGATTAATGAAGTGAGCAGTGTACAGTCATGTGGGTGTTTAGAGGGAGTAAATGTCTCCTGATCTTGATGTCTTTTTAACATAATCTGTTGGATGTCATTCAATACGCACTACCTCACTCTGTTCAAGGAGACCTGCAGAGAACTGCCAAGGGAATTTCAGTCAGAAGTTTAGGCCAAACATTTAATATTACAATTATTGCCTCAAAAGTTGCAGGTAATACTAATTGAAGAACATAATATTTGCCAACAACTTTTTTATGTTTTTGATTGAGTACTATGCCAAGGGACATTACACATATAAATAAAGTCCAAACAAATTTGGTCCAAAATAAAGAATCTTTTTAAATCCCTGAGCAATCCAAACTCAGCTTTAAACATATTCATTACAACAGCCATTACAACAGAGTTACCCTTCATTACTACATTGCTAATATTAATTTCTAGCTTATATTTTCCTGAAGTAAACTGCAACAGTAATTCAGGCACAGGCTTAAAAACCTACATGCAGGCTATGTCCACACTAGTAAATTAAATGTCACCAGGGCATGGGCCCAAGCTTTAGCACACAGTCACTATTACATGTCTAGCATTGCTCCTCAGGTGGTTTTTGACTCGGACCAGCCACTGCTCTCCCAAAAAGTCCCTGGGTGCTGCTCAGGAATAAGCATGATCCAGACATCATTCCCAACAAGCAGTTTGAAAACAGCTACCTTATTTTGAAGGTAAAAGGTTCATAGTATGAATATGACCAAATTATGCCTCAGGACAGCCCTGACACTGATTAGTTTACTGGTTAGTTTAGTAGGATAGATGAGTTATAGTTGCAGACCATGCAATATGTGTAATGCACTTTTGACAGTGGTGCAAGCTTCGAAGTGGTCCTGATAATGAAGTTACCTGACATTCTACTACCAACAGTCTTTTGGAGCAATTAATAACTGCAGCAAATATTCTGAACAAAGCTTTCCTTGCCTTAGTTGGAGACAGATGGATCAGAGTCTGTCTCCGTATTCCACGTGAAAAGGTTTGAGAGCAGCCTTTAGCCTAAATTTTTTCACAACCTTTTTTAAAAAGCAGTTTCTATGACTGAAGCTTTTGCCATTCTCTAAAGAGCTGTTGTCACAGAGATTTGGCTTAGGAAAAGCAAAGGGTAGGAAACAAAAAAACAGCTCTAGAGAAAGATTGCTGAAAGAATTGCACTAATACTAAATAATGAAGAAGAATGTAAACAGATTATAGATACAGAGAGCCTGAGATCAGCTAATGGCTGAAAAAATAGATGACAGAGATAAAAAATGATAAGACTTGTCAGAAAGAACAAAGCTTGTATGTGCATCATTCAGATTAAGGAATTAGAGTCAAAAGGTTAAGTGTGAGCAACAATGAATATGAAAAATGGGGAAAAAAAGAAGTAAAAGGCAAGTTTCTTTCATAAATCAGTTCTAGTCTAACATTGCCACGGGAAAAAAAATGTGTTGAAGTCTATTAAACCAACAGATAGCTCAGGGTGGACATCAGAATAACATTAGGAAAGGTACTGGTATTTTCAGCAGCAGATAAAAGTGTCCTAAGTGCTGTAAATATTGACCTCAGGTTACCTACCATCATGTGTTTTGTTTCATGGTGGGAGCCAAACTGATCTTCAGTCTTACAGCCCATGAGTCTGCAGAATTTTTTAACATGACCTCATGCACACCTGAGTCTGCAGACCGAAAGACTTTGATTACTTTATAGAAGAGGGATGAAGAAAACAGGTTCTACTGAGCCTATAGCAGGCGGATGCTGACCATGAGATACAGGTTCACAACACATAATTGTGCAGGGTGTGCCTGTAACATCTGTTCTCTTTACTGCAGGAAATTCTTCTGAGAGGAGCTCTAAGTGAGAAGTAGATATCTGAAAGCACTTCCAGTTTATTACATAAATATGGAATGTTTCAAAATCTGCCATTTTTAGAATGAGCAAAAATATATTCTGGACAATTACCAGCAACAATAGCTAAATTTACAGTGCTTTCCTGTTCTAAGAGTAGAGATACTGTTGAAATCTGCTCATACTAGCACAGACAAATCCAATTGGTTACAGTACACATTATGGAGCAGGAGCTCTAAATCTGCAATGTCTCCACTTCAGGGACCTGAGTAGGGCACAGTCTGTGCAGTAAATAGTTTGATCTTGTCTATTCAAATGAAACCGTTTCCATCCCATCTGAAAGGACTAGCTATTCACATCCCCTTCATCATGTCAGTAGGGCATAACATTAAAGAGGCCTATTTATTCTAAAATAGAACTGATCTCTGCTCATAAAAACCTCCCTCAAGAACTACATGATGACTTGTGCGCAGGGGCCGTAAAGATGCCTGTTCCGTGACTAATGCAGAAAAAAATATGCTATTCCCTTTCCAAGACATCCATAATCCACTGAGATGCACTTGCAATCCTATAAACATTACCTAAGAATGGTCACATCAATATTTGGACAGAGCTCAGCTTATTGTCTCTGGTGGTGGCAATGGGTAGACACCCAAAGCAAGGTGTATACCCTCCCAGCTTCCAGCTCTTTGTGACTTTGATCATTGGAGATCCACGGGGTTCCTTTTACCATTAATAGGTCTAATTTGTTTTTTGAACCCGGGAAAATTTTGGTATCTTCAATGTGCTGTTACAGTGAGTTGTATAGTGTAATAAGATTTTCTATAAAGAGAAATCCCTCTGGTGGGTTGGATGTGTGGCATTTAATTCTAGGTCTTCTGTGGTGTAAGCTCAGGAAAGAGCAAAGTCCTTCCATGTTCTCTGTGTCCCAAGTCCCTTTCTCCTCTCTTCTTCGTTCTTGTTGTCTCTCTCTGCAGTATGGTGGGTGCTACATAGTCCCTTTCCACTCTTACAGTTACATAAATTACATTAATTAGGTCTGTATTATGCATATATCTACACAATATGATGTGCAGTTTGTTGAAAGTTAATGTTCTGTGCTTGGCATGGGATACAGCATTATTCATTTCTTCAAGGGCTTTTTTGTGGCATTGTTTTCCTTCACATCCTCATTAACGCAAAATAGTTTGGCTTTACAGTGCATCTCTGAAGTGAATATTCATGGGCTATAATTAGCTGCATTTTACAGTAGAGAAGCTGAGGCACAGAGTGTAACGCTCCCGTTTGTGAAAAGCCTAACTTGGGGTGGCTGCTTAAGTCAAGCCATGCCTGATTTTTCTAAAATGCTTTATTGGCTTGACTAAAGACCATACTTGAGTAGAAGCAACAGTGCTACACAGCATGACTGTACAACTGTGACTGACAGCTATCAATTAATTACAACTGATTTTATACAACAACACATAATGGACATGCTCTCACTTTGAGACACAAGAATGAAAAGCAAAGGAGGACAACTAACCAAGTAAATATGGTGTTTAGCTTTTTAATAGCTGCTCAATGTGACTCCATCTACACTTAAGCTCTGGCACTTCTGTGAATTGTACTTCAGTTGTCTCAAATTCAGGATGAGAATCGGCACATAACTGATTCCCATCAATGAGCAGGGAGACTCAGGTGAACCTTGTTGTCTTTCCACAGGAGTCCTGCAGTAAGGACTGGTGTTGACTCCAGTGAAGTGTCTTTATCTTGAAGTTCCACTTTCTCTTGCCTGCTCACATTTTCTGCACTAGATGAAGACAATGACCCTGCAAATCCCCGATTCTCGCTGTTAGTGCTGAAGTAAACAAAGTAATGTTTTGAGAAAACACATTAGAAGTTTAAGCATCGCACCATGCAAAAGGAAAGGATCATGGGGTTGCTTAAGCAGTCTTAATTCTGTCATTGCCTAGCTTCTGGGTCAGGATTTTGCAGTTCTTTCTGGTCTTCAAATATACATTCTTGCTCTCTCTCCTCTCTACTGAACAGGTTAGTTACACAGCTGACTGAGGGCATATAAGGTGAGGCATGCCCAGTAGAGGCCATGTGTTCGGAAAGTTCCTACAGTAGATGTAAAAATAAGTGTTTTCAGAAATGTGTCCTTCTGTGATATGTGGATAGACTTTCAGAGCAATACTGCAGGATATGTCTTTAACAACAAGGCAAAGTCACTGTCAGATGCTATATCCCATCTTGATGTATGGCTGAGCTAAGTTTTCTAAACCAACTTGTTATAAAATCTTCTGTCTTGACAGTTAAATTTCTTCCTATTCTCATTTATAAAAATAATGGAACTATGTTTGATGAATCTCTCCCAGAAAGATCAGCCCAAGGCAACAGCATCCAGCACAGAAAGTTTCAGGCCAAAAAGTTAAAATTCATAAGCATATAAGCAAGTGAAAATGGAGTCTTGTAAAGGAGAGATTTGGGCAACCACAGGTGCCAGCTCTATCTTTGAAGAATGACAATAGAAGTATCAGCTACAGGTCAGTAAAAAAAAAGGTTATTTCTGGCTTAGAAGAAGGAAGAAAACTGTTCAGCCTGTATTCAAGAAAAACAGGTTTAATTTCAAATGTTAAATTACATAAATTGATGATATTTCTCTAATACATGCACATTTGGATGTAATACTTTAAACAAGAAAGGAATTGGGTCAAATAGTTTATCTAATTCTAGACAGAAAGGGAAGAAGCAGTGTCAGGATACAGGAAGAGGGATCTTTGCTGGTTTTGGAAGCTGGTTTTGAGCGTTCCTGAAGCACCAGGCAGCCTTGTAGGACTGGATGTTGGCAGGGGGTTGTAAGAGGATGGGTACGCCTGAAAAAGTGGCTATTTATGTATTGTCAGGATCAAGCTGTACGAAGTGTCAACAAGTTACTGAGCTGCAAACCAGAGCCTAGATTCATCAAGGGACTAGTCAGTCATTATAATTAAAAGACATTTTGCACTGACATGAGTTTGAGAGAGGCCACAGTCATAAAAGCAGGCAGAGTCCCATTCTTTGCGGCAACACCACTGAAATCTCGCCAGGTTTTGTAGTGGTGGCCCATCCTTTGCCAGCTACTACAGACAGGGCAAATGTGCTCAAAAAATTGCTCTGCTTTGGGCAGTTTTGTTGTGACTGGCTGGTTTGAGTTCAGGTTATCCTTATAAGTGGAGCATAGGACCAACGTGCAGCACAAGTAATGCACATGTAGAGACATCCTTTGTGGTACACGCCATTCATCTGGAAACCAAAGCAGAACACTGTCAGAGATATTGTTAATACCTGCGAGCAATTAATAAGAAAGTAGAAGTTATATTTTCATGTAGTTTTTAATACTGTTTTATAGGTACTTGAAATTAACTGCTTCTCTATTTTGTTTTCCTCCAGACTGCAGGTATTAGGTTACTCTCGTTATGTGGAATTAAATTGAAAGTTGATGCAACTGATTCCTTCTACTGTGCACTCTTTGAACTTTTCATCACTTTCTTCCCACACAAATTGGGGAGAATTTGTGGTAAGCAAATTACCACAGCAGAACTAACAGAAAGAAAAAAGCTGGTCCATGTGACAGAAACAGGC
The DNA here is from genome assembly GCA_013401335.1 of Brachypteracias leptosomus. Taxonomy (NCBI): domain Eukaryota; kingdom Metazoa; phylum Chordata; class Aves; order Coraciiformes; family Brachypteraciidae; genus Brachypteracias; species Brachypteracias leptosomus. Next base: position 29,578 of record VYZX01011935.1, read on the forward strand.
AGATCAGAGTTCATTTTTAAGCACTGAAGCTGTACTGTACATATAGAAGCATATGTGCACACACACACATACACAGGTCTATATTTATATCACACCTTTAATTATCTGGCAGATTTTATCCAAGACTGGTTTTACTAATGAATTTATGTTATTAGGTGGAGACAAATTTTTGCTTTCAGATGAAAGTATGAAAAACTGGATAGCTTCATATTAAAAAAAAAAAAAAAAAAGCTCTGCCAGAAGCATCCTGAAGAGGATTTGTTGTGTTGTGAGCAGCATTAAAGAACATTATTTGGTTCGTTATTTGATGCTAGCTGGGTTACTGTGGGCTCAAATCCTCAGTATCTTTGGATGTGTTGGGATCTCCAGTCTTTAACACTGCTGACAGGCTGAAAGATCATAGTTGCCTGGCATGGGAGTTGGGAAGAAAGCAAAGGTAGTGACCAGAGGTCTAGAAAAAACATGACCCCTAAAGAAAGATGAATGAATGGAGTTGTTTAGTCTTGAGAAGAAAGGACATGCTAATGATTTTCAAATATGTAAAGCACTGCTGCAAAGAGGAAGAAGGGTTCTGATTTTCACATCCATGGTAGATTGGACATGAAATAAAAGGATTAACAACTTGCAGGGAAGGTTGAGTTTAAATATCTTTTTGAAACTTGATACCTGTAAGGATAGTGAGGGACTGGAATAGAGGATCTTTAAACAAGTATTTACATGGTGATGACCTAGATAGGGATAGGAGAATTATTTAGATGACCTCTTTAATTCCGTTCTGTATTTACTGATCTATGAAACTGTATTTCCCATTATTTTTGCCTTAGGCAACACTGGTTCTCCCAGCCAAATAATGCTTCTGAATACAGGGGAAAAAAATGGACTGTTATCCTTTCTAACAGCAATGAATCTGACCTAATCCAGGATCTCCCTCTCCCTCCTGTGTCAATCTGTAGTCATTTCTTCTCAGGGAAAGCCATTTTCTCTGGGCAGTTTTTGTTTCTGTGGGCCAGGTACATGATACATCCCTCCTGCCTGAGTTTTCTGAACTCTGCCAGTGGCCCCAGGGCTTCCTACAGCTTTGCTGTGGAAGCTGGATTGCAGTTTATCCACTGCAACACATACTGACATACTGGCACAGTTTTCATCTTTGTTAATACGGCAGATAACTTTTTGCGAAAGGACAAAATGTATCCTTAAAGTTGTGTGAGGGGGACAGAGAAGTGCAGGGGGGGAGTCCCAAACAAGAGAAAAGACAGAGAGCTAAGGAAATGTGATGAAATGCATCTAGTGTTTCAGAGCAAGAAAGCTATTGCATCCATCTGAAACTCCCATCATTTTGCACAATATTTCCTGCATTTTTTCTGGAAGCTTCGACTTTTCTGCAGCAGTTTTCCCATCAGCAGCAATCCACAATTTACCACTCAAGAAATACTAAACAAAGACCTTAGCAAACTCAGCACTGCTCCCCCCTCTTTCATTTATGTGATCCACAAGTCGGGGAAATAAATTTCCTTCAAATGAGTACAGCTTATGAGTACTATGACCAGAAGGGGTTGTGCAGGCCAGGGAAGCTGTTTCAAGCCTCCAGGCAAACAAAACATGCAACTGCCTCATACAGTTCCCTACCACCTCCCCACAAAATCCTCTGCTCCAGGCTTGCCTTTCCCCCCAGCATTTAGGCTCAGCAGAGCCAGACAGCTCTGGTGGCCAACGCAGGCTACGCTACAGAGGGTACACTGGGAAAGCAGGGCAGGGCAGGAGGTCCCAGCTGTATCCACTTGACCGCTCTCCAGTGCATGAGGAAGAGCCATCACCCCCTTGCACAGTGGGGATTATGTGTGTGGGCTGCTTTCATCCCCATGCTGAGCACAGAATCACAGAATCACAGAATCACAGAATGTCAGGGATTGGAAGGGACCTCAAAAGATCATCTAGTCCAATCCCCCTGCCGGAGCAGGATCACCTAGATGAGGTTACACAGGAACATGTCCAGACGGGTTTTGAATATCTCCAGAGAAGGAGACTCCACAACCTCCCTGGGCAGCCCGTTCCAGTGTCCTGTTACCCTCACTGAGAAGAAGTTTCTTCTCATATTTAAGCGGAACCTCCTGTGTTCCAGTTTGTACCCGTTACCCTTTGTCTTATCATTGTTTGTCACCGAGAAGAGCCTGGCTCCATCTTCGTGACACTCCCCCTTTATATATTTATAAACATTAATGAGGTCTCCCCTTAGTCTCCTCTTTTGCAAGCTAAAGAGACCCAGCTCCCTCAGCCATTCCTCATAAGGGAGATGCTCCACTCCCTTAATCATCTTTGTAGCGCCACAGGAAGGTGAACAGGACCACAGCAGTGGTGATTGGAGACTGCAGGGAGGTTGTGCTGGGGCAGAGGAGGATTCTTTCAGTATTACCAGAAAGTATAGAGGTGAGCAGACTGATCAATCAGTGAAAAAAGTGACAATAGGCTTGGAATATTGGATTTCTCAGAACCTGTTTGTAAAACTTCTGATGACCCTATCTAAAATTGGGCCTGTTGACAGGTATGGATAAAACCATCTAATTCTAAACCCCCAATCCTACTACTTTCATGCTTCTTCTCAAGTTGATAAATCCTTCTAGAGGAAACAATCCAAAATTTCAGCAGCCAGCCTTCTTCCAGTGGGAAAGAGAGTTTAGCACAGTGCATCCTCATTTCTTCAAGGTGGGTGGACATGCCAAGGAAAGGAGGAAGAATAGAAGTAAGGAGGAAAAGAGGGAAGGAAGGAATAAGGAAAGGAGGGAGGGAAGGAGGCAAGGAGAGAAGGAGAAAGCAAAGAGAGAGGGAGAAAAAAAGAGGGAAAGAAGATGGGAGAAAGACAGAGAAAAAGAGCTCCAAAGGAAGAGGGGTGGGGAGAGAGGGGGAGGAAAGAGAGAGAGAGAGACAGAGAAAGAGAAAAAAATATGAAAAGAGAAAGAGCGGAATAAAAAGAACATAGTCAGGCATGGAACGAAATAAGGAAGAGAAGTAAGAAATGAAAGCATCCTGTTGCATGCAAAAAACAGATCCAGCAGTGGCAAGAGCTGGGCAGAGTGGAGCCTTGCTTGATAATATCAGTTTACTTTTTAATTAGATGCTGAGCTTTTAAAGACAATGGAGTAGACATGATAAAGAGCAGGCTATTAAGTGTCCCAATTACAGAGCACCAAGAATCCAATAATTTATGTGCTGATAATCTCCTGGTAATCCTCCGGGTGCTGCCGGAGCATAAGCGTCCTGATTACTCCTCTGCTCTTACACGGATTTGTTCTCCTACCATTGCCGAGTTTTCCCGTTATGTTTGGCACAGCTCATTTAAAACAACCACAGTTACCTCACAGCCAAACCACTGGCCTAAGTTTAGCTAAAATGAATAGGCAGCCGTTCATCTGCGACAGAGCCTTTGGTGTAAGTGTGGCCAATTAGTCACACGTTTGGTGTTCTAATTAGGCAACGCTGGGCCTTTCAGAAAATGTGCTGTTGATTTAGGTACTTCCTCAAACAATGCTAAATTGTGTTATGTGAAATTCAATTAGTTCTTTTCTAAATGTTTCCACATCTGTTATTCTTTAAGCATAAAGTGATGAGGAGAGAAGGAGAAGTGAAAAGCCAGAGTCTCCACTGGTGAAATATGTTAGGCCTCTGGGACTAGCCCTTTTTCCAGCTTTTGACCCTGAACAGTGATATACAGGAAGGAACAAAGTTGGAGAGCTATCATAGTGAAGCCCTTTAAAATAAATCATTATAGAAGAAATACTGCAACTGTAAGGGAACGTAATCTCTTATGATAGCCATAAACTAAGCTTTGTTTGGAAATGGATGGCATGAGGAAAGCACCATTAAGCAAATGATTATAAATTCTGTTTTAAGAACTGCTTTTTTTTTATGATAATAGTGATACATTTAAATCCCAAGATTAACCAAAAATACTTATAGAGCCAGTTTATTGTTTTGTGGAATAGCTTGGAGTAGTTTTATTTTTGTTTCAGATTTTCCCTCTGAGAACTAAAAAGATGGCAAGACCTCATGTAGGAGGCTTTGAGGGGGAAGGGATGGGGTGCATTTATTATTTCTGCTGCAACATTTTGCAATTTTTCTCCATGTTCAGAACAACAAAACGTCACAATCCTTTTGATCTCTTGAACAAAGCATCAGGATTTCACTGGATCTTTTTGGCGTTCCTACTAACCCACAAGGTTTATGTTTGCTGGAAGCTTCTCCCAAAATGTGGGCTAGCTGTGGCCATTGCTGTAACCATGCTTTAGCTCCGACCTGCTGCACACAGCACATCGCCATATACACAAAGGCAGAGCAACAATTTCTCCAATGTCATGGCTCAGCCAAAACCCACAGCTGTCTAAAGGTGAAGTTGTACATGCATTTGATCCTTGTTACTGTTATCACCTTTTCACTGACCAACATTTCAAGCCTTATCTGTGGCTGGCAGGCCATGTTTCAGGTTTGTCAGAGTCCGGATATAGCCCATGCGGTTTTCTGATGATATATCTTGATAAGATTTGTGGAATGCGAGAGATGAAGTTGTCAGCACTGCTTTATGGCACCTCTGTACATGTCAGAAAATGAAAATATTTTCAGAAGCGATGGGGTTATTTTGACTCGTGACACAAACTTTTAAGACAATGCATGTCCTCGAAAAGAAAAAAAGAATGTCCAATTTTTATAGTAAAAGACAAAAAATATTCTGTCCTGGAAAGGCACCAGGTTTGATGGGGGAACCAAATGAGAAAGAGAGTAAGAAGATTATAAAATGAAGCCTTTCTGGAGCTAAATTGATAAATTACATTTTAAAGCTGTAATTGCTGACATTGTATTGACATGTCAGCCTCATAAATCAGGACCTTTAGGTCTTCAATTTTATAAAAAAACTTAAAATAAACCAAACAAATGCACAGAACCTTCTTTTCAGTGTTTATATTTGCCTTCAGATTCAGTCACTGCATTATCTATAAGCCAATCTGATCACGTCACAGATTTCTAAAAAGAATGTGGGGCTGTTTTTCACCAGATGATGATGTAATTAAGGAATTGTAAACCTTACCAGAAATAAGAAACATCCAGTTACATGTTGCTTCGCATGGCCATCCACAGGTCTGGCTGAGTTGCCCACCTTGTGTTAGAGCATGTGAGTTTTAGTGATGGCGGTAATCTGTACCTGCCAAAATTTGAGCATTAAGATCTTAAAAATAACAAAATATTCACATATCATTGCTTAAAAACAAACACCAGGAGGAGGCCAGCTGTGAACTCATTCTGTATTCAGAAAATTTTGAAAGGTTTTTGTTCAAGAGATGAAGGAGAATTGGAGGCAAATAAATATTCTTAATAGTTGTTGGAATATTTCAGATATTTTTATTGAAAAATGCTGTTGCATCAAAGCCAAACTATTTGTAGCAATGCATATGTTTTTGGAAAAAATATCTGGCCCCTTCCAAAGAAATAATAAAAAAGAGCTATCCAAGTCAAACCTTGAGCTTGTTGATACAAAAAAATGGAAGTTTTGGCAGAATCCTTTTCCTTTAAAATAGAAAAGTTTAGTTTCTCTTTCAAAGTGTAGAAGTTAGAAAGTTCAAAGTCCAATTCTGTTGGAAAACAGGATTGTTCTCCTGAGAGATCAACAAAAATTTTCTTTTAAATTCAAGTTAGAGGTGTTGGACCTGAAGAACATTTTCAAAGTTTGATAGCATTAAAATAACAGTTTTTCTAAAAGGAAAAATGGTTTCTAACATCTCTAGAAGTTATGAATTGTTGACAGAAAAATGTTCCACCTACCTCTCATGAAGTGTTTGAATTTTGTTTCTATATCAGATCAAGTGCATTAAAAGTCTTTCAATCTATCTTCTTCCAGAAATATTATGCAACCAAAAATAACAAATCAACAATTTCCCTAAACAATAAGGCTTTTAAAGTCCACCTGAACAAGGATTAGGTTTAAATGGCTCTCTAAAACAAACAAGTGACCTAGATTTGAAAGAGATCTGTTATCTGAAGTCTATGAGGAACTTTATAACAACAGTGATTTTGTTGCATGAAGTATTTTTCCAGCTTCCCATACTCAACGAGTATCTTTGGAGGTCCCATGTGGAATGCAAATCCCAAACATCCTAATCTGTCCAATGCTAGGCCAGATCCTCATTCTTATTTATTAGGTAATGGCCATAACAAAGGCAGACACAATCATGGGAGATCACCTGGCTGAAGAGTGAGGGGAGCTCCTAAAATGACTTGTTCAATGGCCACATATCTTGCCCACAAACGTGTTTCTGTTTGTCATGAATGAAATTATAACCCCTGGCATTACTTGCAGACTAGCATCTCAATATCCTGTACCTGTACTTTCACTGTGGCTCATTTTAAGAAATTGAAGGAAACACCTGAGAAGAAAAAAAATATTAACTAAGGAAGACTACATGGCTGGGAGTGCTGTGAAGGAGAAACTCTATCTACAATGCTCCTGTGGTGTAAAAACACAGTAAAGGCAGAGCTGTTCCTGGGCTCCCTTCTTAACTGGTGTCAACTGGGTGTCCAGCTCAGCCACAGAAAATGTCCTCATGTTAAACTCTGCATCTAGGACCAGAAACGCATCAATCTTCATCTCCTGAGCTGATAGCTGCATTACTAATCCAGGCACATTGAGCCTGAGCCCTCCTAGCGTGGGGGAGTACTTGGGTTTCCTGGAACTGGCTTTTAATGGGGAATAGATTGGCCAGATGAGATTCTGGTTTTCATCTCTTATGTTAATACAGGCCTCCACATCCGAAAGAGTTTGGGTTTGTCTTTGAGCTGCTTTTATCACAGTTTGTGGCTGTATTTTAAGTCATGCTCTTGCCTATGGTATATTTTTCCATCAGAGGAAAGGAGTCCCCTCCTTCTTGTACCACTTACAGTTGTCATGGAGTGTGTGCAAGCCCCTTTCACGCTGCAGATTTTAGGCTCTGAGGCTGGGCAGACACGCTACTTTGTTAAATCCTCTTAACAGTCCTTTTTCTCTTTCAGTCAGTCCTGGGGTGAGTAGTAACAGCTCTCTGCTCTCCTCAGACTCCTGACTCTCATCAGCATAATCAAAACTACTATTCACCCCATTCTGGGTGGCCAAAGAACCTTCTGTCTCACTTCATTTTGTTGTTTCCTCTCAGTGCCACATATCAGATCTGTAACTTCAGTTTATGGTCTCCAGCAGTAGGTATGGCAGATTAGGTCTGGGAAATCACTGTCATTAGAGATGTGGCTATTCCTTGGCTGCTGTGCCAATGGTCATGCCATGATGAATGGGCAGAGCAGTGATGGGAGGTCATCTCCAGCCTTTTGCGCCAAAGCCCAGGAAAAGGGCAGCTGGGGACCTGGTCTCTAGGTAAGTTGCCCATCTATAACTGTGCAGTTTAAAAAACAGATTTTCTTCACATTTTTTTTCTTAATAGTCCCTGTGACTATTTTCTCACACATGGATTGTGCCCTTTATGAAGAAAAGCTGCTATCATTTCTTTTTCTTTTTTTTAAAATTGAAGTTATATGAAAAAAAGTAGACTATCCAAGCATTTAAGAACAGTGTGGGAAGTCTTCAAAATAGGTGCTTATGTCATCCTGCTCTGTTAAATTAGTGAAGGTGTAGTCTGAACCCACAGACTGACAAGCCCTTTCATGCAAGCCTTCTACCAACCAAAACAGGGAGTTTCCTTACATTATGCTGTTTTGTAAGGCTTTTGCCAGGTGCTGTCAGCAGCAATAAACCTGACGTCCTTTTAAAGTGGAATAAAACTCTTTGCCCGGCATTTTTAGGCTCACTAAATATCTGTCCTTAGATTTTCTTTTCCTAAATACCTTTACAACTAAATACCTTAATAGGTGATATTCCCTGCTTGCAATAGTAGAAAAAAACCTCTCCACAGCTTTATCAGCAGGCAGGAGCTGCCTTTCCTGTGCTCTGCCTAAAAGCTGTGTCACCATGTTAGCCTGGACCTGGGCCCAAGCTAATAGGAGCAGCTCGTAGTCAGGCTTGTGAACCAGAGCATATTGCTGCGCTCACCAGGTCTACGCCACAGCCAGGGCCAAGCCAGCCCATGGCTGGCTGTATCACACTGCAGACAGGACACATTTTCCCCTCCTTGCAGCAGACCATGCAGACCAGCCTCCTGTCTGTATGGTGAATAGCAAAGGTTTTATTTGAGGTAAAAGGGAACCCAGTGTCAACTTCAGTAAATAGACCAAAAAAACTTATTTGCAGCCTATTAACCAAATGCTGTAGCACTGTATAGGCTTTGGATGTTCACATTATAAAAAAGGATATTGAAAAACTGTAGAAGGTGCAGAAGAGAGCCATAAAAATGATTCAGAGACTGGAGAATGTGCCCTACACTGAAGCACTTAAAGAATTCAATCTGTTTAAGTTATCAAGAAGACTGAGAAGCCACTATTTACATCAGGAGGAACCAGAGGGTTACTCAGGCTCCACTTACTAGCAGAGCAAAGAAAGACATGGCCAGAACAAATTGCTGGAAGGTTGAAAGACAGGCAAATGCAAACTGAAAGAGCAATTGTTTTTTCCTGATTATTCTTCAGAAAGGACTTACTGAGTAAGGTGGGGGACAGTACAACTTTTAATATCTGAATCAGGACTGAATGCTCTCCTGGAAATTGTACCAGTTACTGGGCTCAGGAGAGAAGTAACTCAATAAATGACAAAATGCAGTTCTCGATCACTGCCCCCTCCTTACCCAGTAAGGTCCACTGTGGCTACTCTCAGTGGCTAGTGAAGGCCAAAATCCGCATGTGGGCTCTGACAGACATAATCCCCATGCCTTGGGAACACTTCCTAGGTTTGCCTGAGGCACACTGATTTTACCTGTATTTGTGGATAATTAGGATAAAGATATTTGACAGATGGGTAGTTTGAGAGGATGATATTTATTGAAAAATAGTGGAAATATGAGGATCATTATGAACACCTAGAACATCCAAAGACCATTGAGTTGACTGACTGACTGAAGCAAATAGCCCTATGGCTAGCTAGATGCATTCTCTTCCACAAGGCAAGTTCTCCACAGAAATTCAACCTCCTGGAGTGAGGGGAGTATAGGAGAGGGAAAGATGAATGCAAATCCTGTGGCCACGGTCCCTTTGAGAAGGAACTGAGAATGACATTCACACCTCCAGGGCAACCGTGGGCTATAGGAACACAGATGAAAACCTGAGCCAAACAAGAAATTCTAAGCTCTGGTTTTAGGGAAGCTGTGAGAAAGACAGGGAGGCACGTTGAACAGGAGCACCATGGCAGGAGGAGACTGTGTTCCTATCGGAATACTGGGGAGTCATGCTGGGTGTATGAGGTCCCCTGGGGAGGCACAGAAGAAGCACAGCAACTCTCTGTGAGTTTTTTCTTAAACTCTTTTCTTTAAAATAAACCTCTTTTCCTGTTCCTTTCGCTGACAGGTTGAGACACTGTTTGTACCAGGGTACAACAAACTTCCCAAATGCACAGGAAGGGTAGAGATGCATGCAGATGCAGGTGTCCGTGTTGTCACATCACTCTTGTGATACTGCAGCTGGAAGAAGAAAACTTTTTGCTCTCAGGAACATCTGTGCAGCTTGGGCTAGGCAGATCTCTGCAGATGAGAACATTCAACGCACTTTCTTTCCCTTCTTCTCCAACAGATGGTGGCAGAGAGAGCCCCTTTCCTGCCCAATGCCTTCAGGCCACAGTGGTTGTATATCCTTTTAATTACCTCAATATGAACAACTACTGTATTCTGCAGCTTTTGTCCTTCCTGGGGCAGTTTGCAGCAGTGACACTGCAGAGCCCTGGGAAAGCCCCGCGTGCAGCTACAGCGTAACAGTGCAATTTAGGGTAAAGATTTCAGTGTACTCATTTTCCACATTGTGCAGGAGTTATGTTCAGTGAAAATTATATAAATGTAGTATACCAGCTCGTATATCATTTCCACAGAATGTTACAACCATTCTGTTGTGTAATAGTGAGCTAATAAAGTCAACCCAAAACTCACTATATCACTTTCTACATGAAGTCACCTCATTCATCCTTTTTCCCTTTAATTTAAATCTCATCTCTATTTCTACATTTACCTTCCGAAGCATATTCCCAACACCCTTCTTATTTTACTGTGTGATCTAAACAATGCAGAATAACAGGACCTGAAAATTTAGGCTGGAAATATCATGAGAACAGGCCCTGTCAAGAGCCTTCCAGTATTTCCTGCTTCTGGTTGAGCTGGAAATACTCAAAGGGTGAAATCCTGGCCCAGCTGAAGTCAATGGGAATTTTGCCATTAACTTCAATGGGGCTAGAATTTCACTCTTGGTATTTACTCCATGTATCCAGTCTCAGCTAGACCTGGTGTGGTGTGAAAAGGAAAACTTTACTTCTTTCTTTTCCTTCCTCTTGTAATATTTAATGCTTAAAAATACCTCACATATTCCAGTTAGATGTAAATGTTGAATAATGCCAAATAAGTTCCCATGTTACTCAAATGATCCATTTCTTCTCTCTAAGCAGTTGCACACCAGAAACCGTGGAATTACAAATATAAAATGATATAAAGATTAAGAAATTAAAGCTGTCTGCGTAAAGTAATTTAAAATATATACTGTCTCTCTTTAGACAAAGCCTATATTGTAGATAGCTGCCTCTGTTTCAGGACCTTGATGCCAAAACCTTTTGCAGCTGGCAGTACAGTGATTGTTGTCTATGTAAAATGTTTGAATTTTCGCTTTCATACTGAATTCTCCTGGCAGAGGTCTTCATTATCAGTGAAGGAGAATTTGCCTTGTTTTTAATCTGATAGATTGTGATCTCTGCTTAAGATGTCATAAAACTTTAAACCTGACTTTGGGGAGAAGTGGACTTTACCCTTTTACTTGTGTCTACCATCATCTTCCAAGAGGTGCTTTGTAATTCCTTGCTCTTCAGAGACAATCCATTACAGCAAGTCTTCTCTCTTCAAAAGACAAAGTCAGTTCTTTTTCTGCTGCAAAAATCCAGCTCATTACTGTGTTCATGTTTTAAATTAAAGAAATATTTTTAATTCTGTGCTATTTAATAAAAACAGTCTCCCAAAAAACCTGACCAGTTTGAGATTTGGCATTGTGCTGCTGAGGATTCACTGGTGAAGGACTTTTCTGGAAACCTTTGTACCTTTTTTTGCAGCCCCAGAAGACCCAGTGTATGTCTGACCAACAAAAATGTGTGCTTGAGCAGAAACATCATCCCTGGTTCTTTCCTAGAAACAAGAAGTTTTCTTCCAGAAAAACAATAGTAGAAGTGCTCAATTAATCCACAGCTATTCATTTTGTCTTCACTGACAATTAACAGGCCTCCTAAAGCATTGCTCCCTCACTTCTGTAGTCAAAGCAGCCCTGCCAAGTGGACTCAGGCTGACACACTCATTCTTCAGCCTCTATTTCCTGGTGCAAATAGTTTCTCGCTTCCTTCCAACAGCCAAATCCAAGGAAAAAAAAAAAAAGAAATAAAAAAGGGCTTTGTTCTCCATGAAAAAAGCCACGGCTGCGGTCAGAAGCCCTGTGCACTAAGCCGGGCCGTAAGGAAGGAAGGGAAACACAGTCCACAGCGCCCTGCCAGGCAGGCTCACAGTCCCGTGGCTCACCGCCCTGCCAGGACACCCCGACTCACAGCACCGACCACCCACCTCCTCTGTCCCCACCAGCCTGCTGAAGAAACCCGCCCCTTCTCCAGGCCATGCAGAAGTCAAGTCTTATTTTCTTCAAGGCAAACCAGGAGGAAGTCTGCAACAAGGGAAAGAAAGGGAGAGCAGATCTGAAGCGCAGCTTTGGTCTCCCTCATGCTCCACCAGCTGAGCTTTGCAGGACCAACAGGCCACATAATCGGACACACTGAGATTTGTCAAGACTCTTCCATGTTTGCTCTATCCGAAATAGAGTTGTAGTGGCTTTTCTAGCTGCAGGAGGATAAAATGGCTTTCATCATGTCTCCTAACCCTACTTCCCCATATTACCAAAAGAAGACTGCTGGAGACAAGCAGAGCAGTGCCACAAGCCATGCCTGACCTGCTACCATCTCACTCTTGCACAGTTTCTTAGACAAAGTGTCTCCTAGAGAAAAGTGGCAATGTCACCCTCAAAGCAACATCTTTCCTAGTAGTCTCCTGTATTACCACTTAGTGGTTGCTTTGATAATTTCAGCTGTAAATATTTTCTCGCATTTGCTCTTTTCATCTTGTTACATAGAAGCTAACAGCCCTTGTCACCTGCCCCTCCCCACCGCCTTCCTAGGGGTCTGTTCACGAACCTCATTCAGTGTGTGGCAGTATCAGGTTAGGTCTCCAGGGCTTGCTGGCTGGTATAAATTAAATTTTACCCAACAGACTGAAGCAGGGCCTTTGTTACCCCCCACAGTTTAAAATACAAGTTTCTGCACAACAGCTAGCAGGCTATTGACACACCTAATTTTTTAATTGGCTTTCAAGAAACTTCCCACACATGTGCCAAAACAAGCGATTTTCCATGTGGTATAGTCAGGAAAGATTTTTTTACCCCCTCTCCTTGCAATAGTTCAGCCACTGAGCTCCTGATTCCCTCCCTACCCAGCTTTCACTGAATTACCCCCTTCACTGATGGGCATGTGGAGCCCCCACCACTGCTGATGTGCCTTGCCTGCAAACCCAGAGATGGATGTTCACCTTTGGGCTGAAGAAGAATTTTCCCTTCTAGACCAGACTTATTGGGTCTTGGGGGTTTTCCACCTACCCCTGCGGCCTGGAGCATGATTTTTGCCTGGCAGGATTGCCTGAGCTTGTTAAACCTACCTCATATCCCACCAGCACAAGGGACTCATCCAGAAGGCACCAGGCCCTGCATTTCTTCTACTGCTGACACAGAGTTCAGCTTTTTAAGGTTGAAATGTCTGCTTTAACCGACAGCTTTGAACATTGTATAAGTTATTTGCATGAATCCCTCAGCCTGCGGTATTTAGCAGGACAGGGTATATGGTCTGCTAGACCCTTCTGTCTTTAATTTCTAGGAAGCTATTATAGCGCCTTCCAAAAAGACTCACGTCTGCCTGCCAGCACCACATTAGCATGACTACCACTTTGAAACACAATAGCTGTGTCAGCTCAGTATCTGTAATGCATCCCCTGCTGCACTGTGCAGCTTTGCACACGCCTATGTGCTATTAATGAATCATCGCGTGGGAAGTGTTTTCATTATTCCTTGCTCCTCCAGCCCTGGAGTTCCTTGGCGAACGTGCAGCCCAGGCCACAGCAGCTGTCTGTCTCACTCTCCTTCCTTTAGATTAAGACCGTTTCTTGTTGTTGTTTTGAAGTGCCCATTGAAGTGACAGGACGGAGAAGGATGGCTAAACTCAAGTCCCAATATCTTTATTTCAAGACTACACTAATAGCCTCTAAGAATTTTTCTCTGCTGTACTTCAGATAAGAACGGTGAGCCTATAAATTCATTAGCAAGTAATGGAGCAACCTCACTTTATCTATGTCTTTTCACAGGACTAGGGTTTCATTCTGTGCCAGGAGTCATACATCACACTCAACATGTATGTCTCCAGAGCCAACAGAGAGAAAGTGCAGAAAAACTACTGTTAACAAGGGAGTAATTACATTCAGCATAAATTAATTATTGGTCACTCAGGACTGGTGGGAAAGGGCCACACAGACTGTATCTAACTGAGTTCCCACCTCCGAGGGGAGAAATATTTAAATATGAATCGTAAGACAATATGAGGTGGGCCCTTTCTGGTCTACTGATCTTTAACTGTACGTATTTGCTAATATGACATGTGGCTTATTTGCTTTAACACTATAGGTACATTGTATTTTTTTAGGGCAAACATGAGTGATAGTCATTTGGGATAAGGGTCATCTCATAGCAGCCAGCGTCAGACCTGACTGAGGGAAGCCAGGAGGGACTTTAAAATGTAATTCAGCCAAAAGAACAGGACACGGATCAGCAAGCAAGTGATGGAAGGTGTTCATGAGGAATTTAGATTACCACACACTGCAAATAAACCCTGAGGAGCTGGAGCAGCCAGAGGCCAGGGAAACCCAGCCAGCAGGCAGAGAGGAGCCCTCCTGCGAGGAAAAAAAGTTGCATGGCACACCCCAATCTCTGACAAAACTGTTAATGCTAGCTCAGGAAAGTCTTGTTGTGCTTGCACCCTGAAATTACTAACTTGGAAAGGTGTATGGGCCTGTAAAATAGTGTTAGGTTAGTCTCCAATAACCAATCAAGAGATTAAAACTGCACGTTATATGTATAACATAAAACTGTTTCACGTCCTGACAAAAATCAGGAAATTCAAAGTTAAAGCAAATCCTCATAAATGGAAATTCTAGCTGTCATGGGAAATAAAAACCATATCAAGATGCAAGTGACAAATGTACTGTCAACTGGGAACCTCAGCTTGGAATTTGCTGGCTTTTTCTTTTCATTCAATTCACTGCTCCTAAAACAATGTATAGTTAGACCAGGATTCATTCCTCTTCTCTACCTTATTAACAGATATTCATATATATGAATAAAAAGTTGCACACATACAGCATGTGAATTAGACCTTTTTTTTTAATTAATGTTTTTCAAGCTGTTCATTAGAGAGCTGGGTAGGAAAGTTTTCCTGTTTGTAAAGCCTCAGGTTTATTGAATCGTAATGAGGGCAACACTCAGACCCACCAGCTATGTTTCCCCATAAAAAAGAAGCCAACATCTGTCTTACAACAGCCTGGTGTTTGGAAATTCACCTGTAATTTAAAAAATACAGTTTCCAGGCTCAGCTCCATCTAGTTCAGGTTGGAGTGCCCTGAATAGAAAATTATTTTGGGATATATTGTCTTGCTTTGCCCAGAATTTTCATGTCAGACCTTAGAAACTTTTATTTTCATTAAAACGCTGGGTCCAACTAACTGACATTTTATAACAAAGGAGTGTTCTGTTGAAAAATTCCCAACCAGTGCTAATTGCCCACACTGGAGAAGACAGTAGAATGCTTCGTGTAGGCTGTGGAGCTGGTCCATGAGCCCCTGTCAGTCACATTTGGTACAGAATTTCATAAAGTGCTGCTCTGACCTCTGAGTTTAAAAATACAAAATGCTTGTTATTATACACTTGTTTCAGTTTAAAAATATACCTGGAAAAAAAATCCAGTTTCTCCAGAGACTTCACAATACTGCACTGTCAACTTTTCACTCCCCGCGCTCCTGACACTGTCTCCAAATCCCTTCATTGCCAATGAAAAATCCCAGAGTGGGATTTTGCAGGTCCGGGTGTAAATACACCCCAGCAGATGAGGAACCCTGCCAAGGCCCAGTGGGGGAGTAATGGATGGCCATGGCACCCCTCACCTCCCCTGATGACCGGTGGGCTGTGCCAGCAGCCCTGCACCTCACATGTGCCTGGAGACACTCCCGCATGTGGCAGCAGATTGAAATCAGTTGGTGGGATCTGCTACGAGGCACATCCCTCCATCTCACCTCTCTCTGGGCCACTACCACTTCTGGGTGCTGTGTGGGGGTGTGCTGTGGCTGCCGCCAACCCTGGCAGGAGTTGGGGGACCGTGCCCTGTGGTCAGGGATGAAACTGTGGGCTTCTGCCTCAAAGGCAGCAATATGTGCTGGGATGGGAGGTTGATGAAAGGCAGAGGACAGTTAACAGTTTCAGAAATCTGATTTTAATCCACAGCTTGCACGTCTCACTGATTTTCAGATGTCTAATTCTTCTTTTCACTTATTCCTCCAATAAGAGCCATCATTTCCAACAGAAAACCAGCACAGAGGCTGACCCCCAGTTGCTTCAGGAAAGAGAGTGTGGCAGCCCCAATCTGACTGCCTTTGCTCAAAAAGAAGCATGGCTTTCTCATAAAATCATTATGCAATGTTAACCACGGTGGAGTCACTCGCACCTTTTTGTAAGGCAAAGTCCAGCCTTTTGCCTCCCAGAAGAGGCCTTTTTTTGTGTGTGAAAGGAGGCTGCTTAGGATAAAGTTAGATTTAAAACAAGCTTTAAAAGAGCATCATGCAGCTCAAATAAAGCAAGCCTGCTGGCTTTCCCCAATGACTGGCACTAAAGCAGATTATTCTGGAAGAAAGACATTCTCACAACCTCATGGCTTCAATTTCTCAAGCCAAAAAGCGGAGAGAGATCCCACAGTTATTAAAGCAAATAAATCAAGGCTTGAGAGATCTAGTGCACGGAATTGGACAGAGTTTGCATTTTTCTGCCTTCAGAGCTTTAAGGAAGGGGTTTTTTTCTCCTTTACTTCATGCACCTTGGGTATCTTAAAAGCAGGAAAGGCACCTCTGGGACTCAGAGGGTTCTATTAGATGTAATTACGGTACCTTACTTTTAAAGGTTTAAAAGTGCATCTTTATGGGCTTATGAAGTCCTGGCAACAGTAACAGTGGTTTATGTGTTTGATTGACATAAAACATGCCTTGACAATAAACATTTCCTCGACGTTCAGGAACACTGGACCCTGTTTGTGGTCTCTGCCTTGCCTTTGCAACCCTGGCTGATGATCATCCCATAGCCCTCCAGTGCCCTCAGCATTGGTGCAGATGCTGTGATGGACCCCTCTAAAGGCAGTCACTGCCTCCCACTCCCAGCAAAGTGGAACTCAGTTGTTCCCACACGCTTTGTTCTCACCTTCAGCAGTTCAATAAAAAATGTGAACATCCAACGAAACCACAGTGGTTAGCATGCCATCTTTAGAGGTGATGCTGAAATTCTGTTAAAGCAAATGGGATCTGTCCACAACTTCTCTACTGACTTCTGTCCCCACGAGCTGTAATTTAATCACGGCAAATGTCAGCATCTATTGTTTTTAGCAGACCCTAAGTCCATTCATGTTTCTAAAGGAAAAAAAAAAAAGAGCTTTTCTTGCATGAGCCATTAAAGATAAGAAAACAGGAGATAATTTTTCATTGGGCAATTTGTGACAATTTAGGAAAAAATCTGTATCTGAAACAAAATACAAACTCTTTTTTTAACCTGAGCACAGGTTTTGATTAGGCCTATGTGGTGGTTTCTGTCTTTTCTTAGATGAAAGAAAACTAGAGAGCTAATGCCTGAATTATGTTGAGAATATGTTCACCAGAAATACAAAGCTAGAGAATTTCCCTTGTCCAAGCAGATCACAAAAAACCAAACCAAACATCCAGTTGAAAGGTCCCATTTCAAATTTTTATTATCAGGATTTCATAACAAAAAGATGTTAGGAGGAAAAAGTGCAGATCAAAATTTACCAGTGGAAATTGGAAGCAAACTGCATATAATAAATCAGATCAAGAAAAAAAAAATTTCAGTCTGTCTGCAGATAATTCACAAGTGAAAAAAGTTCATTAGAAATGACTTGCCCTGCTACAAATTTTTAGTAGCACGTGTGTACAGTACATCATAAAACTTCTACCCTTGATGTATTTCAAGAGAATGCCATTACTGACTGGAACTTCAGTTGGCAGCTGGAAAATTGTCAGAAAACAGACTCCAAGTCTGTATCAGATGGGAGGATTTCAGAAATTTCAGGAGGTGGGGAGGATTTAGAACTCTTTTCCCCCAGAACAAAGGGGATTTAGAAAAAGAGCAGCCCAAAAGTTCACAAAAAAACCCCAAAGTTAGTGTCTAGATTGGACTTTTTTTTTTTTAATTGAAAACTATAACTCAGGAGCACATCTACATACAAGACTTAGTAATTAGAAATGGGAAAGATATGGAAACCTTTAGCTCAGTGATAATTGCCTTTTTCCCCATTAGAAAATAAACATTTTCAAGAAAATATCCATGCTGGTTATTATTTCCCAGGGCTTTTTATTTGAAAGCACTTAGATTTTTTTTCGACTTTACCTTGACACTCTTCATCAGAAAGACATGATTTTTTTTTTTGTGGGTGGAGGGTGGATAGTGGGAAATTTCAGACCAAAGTGCCAAAATTGGAAAGAATCTTCACAAATCAAAGAAGGGAATTGCAACAGAAATTCTGTCCTCATATCAGCAAACTGTCTTGTGCTTCAGCTCTCTGAGAAAAAGCTGGTCTGGTTTTGTACTGCTTTGATTATCCTTATTTCTCTCCTTTTCTGTTTGTTTTCATTGTGGATTTGGGGTGTACTTTTTTTCCAGTATCATCTAAACGTATGGGCCTACGTACTGCCATAAAGTGATGTCTTCCTGAAAGATTTATCAGCAGTTTTTATTGCATATAGACTAGAAGAATGATTTTGTTACACATCCAAAAGTTTCTTTATTCCTCCTTCTGCCTCATTTTATTTTTCTTTCTGGGTAGCTAAACTAATATTTATTCCAGGACTATTTTTGCTCTCTCCTCTCTATGCCAATATGAAGGCCTCTGGGCAAACTTTTCCTCTCCAGACTTTCTTGGCCTCTTCCTTGTGCTTTTCCCTGCCACTGCAGCCAGCCTACCAGAAGGGATGAAAGCCGCCTGGGCAGTACCTTTTAAGCAGCCGAGGAACGTCTATCATAACTGCTCTCCATTTACCACAACCATATGTGCATGTGCAGAGTTTACAGTTGTGGTTTTTCCGAGGGGATTGTGGTATGGTTTTGTAGGCTGCTCAAGATGTCCATTTGGGTGCGAGTGTTTCTATCTATGCAGAAGTGTACATACACACTTCTTAGAAAATGCTTGCATATTTTTATTTACTGTAACATCCTGATATTAAGCTTCCTTACAAAAAAAAAAACAAAACACATCAATTTACAACTCCCTCATGTTATTTTTTTCCCTTTTCCGTTGCTTTTTTTTTTGGTCTCAAATGATTATTTTATTCTGCTGTTTCCTTTTCCCCCAGCTTTGAGCCTTGTTTTTTTTCTTCTTTCTTCCCTTTCTACTCTCTTCTGACATTCTCTTTTCTTCCTTTCCAATAAAATTATTTCCTCTCCAATATCATTATTCTCTCCTTTCATTTCTGCCTTTTCCCCCACCCTATAATTTTTCCTTTGCTCCTTTTAATGATCAGCCTTCTTATTTTTCATTCCCTATGTATCCATCCCTTCCTTACTGTTCCTACATCTACTCCTTTCCATCCAACAGCCAACTGCTGAGGTATATCATCTTCACATGGAGACACTATTTCCTCCCTTCCCTGAGATTTATGCTTACCCTTTATCTAGGTTCTCATGTTGTCAGTGAGAACACACGTTTTTGTAATGTTTTAGGAGAACAGCAGTGATATGGTTTGGGCTTTGGGAGTCTATTTTGTTATTTTGCAGTCTGTGTGATGCAAAATGCTTAGGTTCAAACCACTCACTACCTCTGTGAAAATGCTTCTGTCCGGGATACTGTAATAGTATTAACTACAAAAGACAGTAACAAATTGTTGGGGACAAAATGATTGCTATATGTTCCTGTAATGCTGATTTGCTCATTGTTTTCTACTTCAACAATTGATGCATTTTTGGTTTCATTATTTGGAAAAGATCATGCAAGGAGATTTCTCTTTGAAATGTTACGTTTCACTGATGTCAAGAAATTCCACAGATGCTGTTTTGATAAAGCTGTTGATTTTCCATTATCCAGGATGGACCTTACAGTCATGCCAAGACAAGGACACCTAAATAATTATTTTTGAAATCTGAGTCTTTCAAACTGAAAACTAGCATTTTGACACATTTCATTTTTACAAAAGTGTATCAGGGTTTCATTTATATTCCAGTATAGGTCTGGAATTTTTTGTAAATGCTTACTGAAAAAAAATAATTTCAGTCCAGTAGCATAACTAACTGAGCATGCATGCTGAGCATGCATGTGGCTTCTTGCCTGTACCAAGCCATGGGTGCTAGCTCTTCAGCAAAAATTCAGGGTGCAACTCCCAGGAACATGCATTAAGGTCTACGTAAATCACCTACAACATTCTCCATTGAAAAGTTTGTAAAGAACTTACAAACGAATGATCAGACAGTTTCTTAATGTAGTTTCTGGATAATAGATTATCTTTGATTTCAGCACACTTAAGGTAATAACAGTTCAATGAATCCCTTGGAAACAGTTACTACCAGGAAAGGCAGTCTAGTGCAGGAAGATTTGCTCTAATCCTCTTAGCAGGGCAGAGAGAAGGGCTCAGAGCAGCAAACAGCACAGCTTTGGCTTAATGCAGCACAAACACCTAAAGCTCTTCCACCCCAGAGGAAACCTGAATGTCCCCGAGAGGCCAGGGGCTGCAGAAAGAGCAACACAACTATTCAAAGTGAGAATTTAGCTCCAAGGAGCTGATTCTGCAAGCACTTTAGCACATGTACAGCTTTCCTTTATGAGAAACCTCAAAGAGCCGACAAGTGTTGCCTCATGCAAGTCAAGTCAGTCATATGGCAAAGTGTTTACGGGATCTGGATCTAAATTTTGAAATCATTTCAGAACCCTTAAAAGCAGGCGCTAGATAATCGTAAATCTCCATTGTTTTGATTTCTCCTCCTGCATTTGAGGCTGGGGGATGCCCTGCAGTCCTAGGGTGCAAGAGAGCCATGAGCTCATACATGACACAGGAGAAGCTCCTGTCCCCTCCCCTGACAGCCTATGTTCATCCCCAGAAGTTTGCTAAGACTAAGTCAAGCTGGATCAGGCTTTTCTAAGACAAGCTGGGGAAAGGAGAGCTTGGCTCAGGAAGAGAATTGAGAAGAGCTTGATCTGTTTGGGCAAGGAAAAAATGTAGGCTATGGGAAGATAGAGCTGATGTCTGTTGATCAGCAAAAGGCAGGATTTACGATCACAGGGATTGTGAGGACAGTTATGCTGGGCTGGGCTGCCACACTGGCCAGGCACAATGTCACAGAGAGAGCAGAAAGGCAGCCAGCCACTGGTTTATTTCACTTATGGTAATCACAAAGGGCCTAATAAGGTTGCCTACATGCTTATATCCTGTGTACAGCAGCTCTCCCTAGATAATTGTAAAGGTGAAAGCAAATTTAAAAGCAATTAGCTTTTCTCCATTTTGTATTGAACTTAGCAAGCATTTCAATGCTTTTTGGCATTTTGGGTGCTCAATGGCAGTGAGCTGGGAAATGCAGGTGAGCTTTCAGGTGGCTCACCCCAGAAAGTATACTTTGCTCTGCTTGCTTTAGGATGCAGCAACATTTTAAAGCTCTCCTGAGACAATTTACTTCTGCCTTGACTTTATATGCATGTCGTTTCATCATCTGAGGCCTCGTTTCATACATACGTTTATAATATGGGTTTCATTTCAATAAGCTGGGAAAGTAATAAATTTAAAGCTGACTAACAGTTGTTTTATGTGGCTGCCAACCTGCCAAGTAGCATTCTTAATTATTGCCAGGAAACTAAGTGTTTTGCAGCCATGTGTTTTACATTTGAGTGTAGTATGTCTTGTCAGCCCTCTCCGCTGGACTGATGGATAGGCCAGCAACTTTTGTATGCAGAGAGGCCTGCAATGGTGGGTGGTTTCTTTGTCATCAGGTAGGGATATCAACAACAGCATGATGGACAGGAATATCCCAAGTGGTCCCCCTCTTCCAAAACACACTGTTGCAGAAAAGCTGGAAAGAAGGGGTTAAACCTGAGCCCAGAACCACAGTATTTTTTCTGTTTAAGACTATAGGCCAACTACTTATTAAAGTTGTCAGCAAAGAAAAAACACAAACATATTATAAATTGTATTTGTTAGAATAGGATGAATGACTGTTTTGTTCCTTCTGTGCAGAACAGAGTGAGATGCTGCTAGGAGCAGACTCTTCTTTTCTCTTCCTCAGACAAAATTCATTATTATTGCACCAAAACAATCAATGTTTGCAAGGCTTGATTTCTGCAGTCTGTGTTTAGGCTCCAAGATGTTGTCCCATACTGTGGAAATCAGCCAGTAAAAGGAGGACAGAAAATGAATACTAAAAAAGGAAGCACTGACCCAAACATATTTGTTGCATGTATTTTGCTCTTCAGAATGCTTTGAAGTCTGAAGAGAAACTTGACTAAGTTAGAGTGCCTCCAGGCCTCTAATTTGTGCAACCAACACTCATTTTGCTGATCATCATCACTGACCCTAGAAGAATTAAAAAGATCTTCTTTTCTTGATGATAATGTAAGTCTTGACCAATTCTTAAAAAAATGGGCTAAACATAAACACATTGTTAAAAAGCAAAATTTTTGTGCTCAGTTTTTTTTTTCCTTTAATAAATCACATACGTGAGACAAATCCCAATTAAAGAAAGGCTCATCACATGATTATCTCAGGCAATGCTGCAGGATATTGTTCCCTGTGCACACATGCACCTAATTTTAGAATGGTTCCCATTTTTCTCTAGTGTTGCAGAAAAGTCTAATAATGTTTACTGTTGTTTTTTTTCTTCAAGTAATTTTGTTGTTTTGTTAAGGAGGGATTAATTAGTGAATCATTATTCCCACTTTGGCATGTGAAAATCTGGAGTGTGCTTTTATCCATCTCCCAAGAGTGTGCATTGGCACCATAGCAGAGGATGTGGAAGAAGTGTTTTTCAAAGAAGCAGATGTAGCAGCTTCAGGAGGATCTGTAATGGTGCATTTTGCTGAGCGATTCCTACTAACCATTTTCCTTTTAACCAGACAGTTCCTGTGTGCTTTTCAAAGGTGAGGCTTGCCTTTTTGAAACAAAAGTCTCTGAAGAAAATTATTATTAAAGGTCATGTGACATTTCCACTGATTATTTCCATTTCTAACTCCTTCTCTGTTTCTTCCCAAGTAAATCAATTTCTCCTGAAGTTTCACATGCTAATTCCTACCTCAGAGCAACATTTTTCCAAGGAGATTGTGGGTATGGGCAGATGATGAACATTAATAGCATAGAATACTCTTCCCACTAAAGTCAAAAAGAAACTCCCACTGACTTTAGTGAAGTCAAATCCATTTGCAGGACTTTAAAATTCCTTTAAAAAGTCTGAGGTACATATTTTTGAGGTTGATCAGCTCTCCAAGTGAGGGACTTAGCCTACTCATCCCAGATTTGTTGCAGAGAGATTCTCCACAGAAGTGCAGACACTAGAGGACACAGGAAGACAACAAGGGGGACCAGAGACTGGAGGTCGTTGATGAGACTGTCAGTGGCCAGAGGCAGCTGCACAGAGGACCCAGTTAGCATTGCATGTGGAAAAGAAGAAATGGGCTCTTCTTTTCTGATCAGCATGGTAAAGTCTGAGTTTAGTTTTCGTCCTGTGCTGGTCTAACTTTGCAGCTGCTATTTGTATCACTAGCCAAACCTTAGACTGTGTGAAAATACCCCCTTAACCTTTTAAAACTGACGCATGGGTTTCTATATCACTATTTGCCCTCCACTCCAGGGTCACTTACGAGGAAGTGCTGTCTGTGACTGCTACAGAGCTGGCCACCAGAGGTGAGCTGCTGCCAGGGTGTGAATTTGTTTCACTCACTAAGCCGAAGGGGCAAATGAAAAGCAGGTACTATTTGACATTGAACAAGAGAATCCTGATCATGCTTTGAAGGCATGACTTAATGCTGAGTTTAGAAGCTGCAATGAGTCAGCTCTGTGTAAACCAAAGCCATTTAAACGTGCTCTGAATGACCATGTCACCGAGCACACTGCTGACGTGGGGCTTTCTCCCCTCTTACATTTAGGGATAAGCATTCAATGAGCTCAAGGTATCTCAAGAAGGAAGACTAAAACAGACCCTATGCTACTGTCTGCTGCCTGAAGGCAAACTAGTTGCTCCAGTGCCCACCACAGAGCACAGACTCTGTTTGCAGGGACCAGAGGGATTGAATTTTCCCTTGAGCACCAGTTGTCTTGGTATCTCAGAGTTAAACCAGATTATAACAAAGCAAACAGAAAAGACATATCCACTTGTATAAAAAAGCATATCTAAAATTATTCCCATGTGTGAGGTGCTGCTACATGACACTAAGTGCAGCAGCCAAACCAGTAACATTTAAATCCTCTGGATCCCCATAAAAATTTACAGTACACAAATACACAGTAAATGAAATGACTGAATTAGAAGCAGAGATAAGTGAGGGACAACACTGTGCTGATCTGTGTTCAATATCATTGCCAAAGTGCTGAGGCTTTTTGCCACTTTCAGATAAAGGAGATTTTTACACATTTTCCCTAGTAAAATTTTTGGCAACTGCTGACTACCTTCTTCTGTCTTGCTACATCACTTAACAGCTCAGGCTCTTCAGTTGTATGTCCCCTGGTTAACTTCCCAATGAAATGTAGACATTCATTTGTTTTTAAAGTTTAATTTTTACTACTACTGCTTATAGAGAAATCCCTCTGGTCTCAGTGACGTGTAGGTGAAATTGACTGTTAGTGAAATCTCATGATGACTTGCTTGTTGACCAAGGTTTTATAACCACAGAGAGCAGAACGGTCTGCCAGGAGCCCACCTGAGCACCCTGAACTCAGCTGCACTGCTCTGACCCACCAAGGGCTTCAGAAGAGATAGAACAGAATTTAATACAATGTCTTATTATACTCCAAGTTATTCCAGATTGGGTTGTCATAGATGTAATCAAAAAAGCTAATTGATTTATTATAATTTTTTTCCCTCTGGGCAAAAATAACATGTTAATGTTTAAAACAAAGTTTCAATTATTCCAACCCTCCCCCCCCCC
>VYZX01011963.1:900-15552 GCA_013401335.1 Brachypteracias leptosomus
TTTGGCAGTAATTCAACACTCCACCATTCTTTTAATCATTACTGTTGTAATTCACCTAACTTCATGCTAAAATTTTATTTGTTTTATTGGTACTGTATTACTACCTAGTTTACATGAGAAGATAAAACAAAGAGTTTGGGGAAAGAGGGAATTTTGAAAACTACTCCACACCATGGAAGATTAACCACTGTCCTATAAATACATGTCAAAGTCTCCATTATTCTACTGGTGTAAGTTTGGAGTAACTGATGATTTTAAGTGGATTAACATGACTTTAGGATGACAGAATCAAGAGACGTGGACTTTATGTTTAATTGAGAATAGAGTTTGAGATGTCACAGATATTTTGGGAGCATTTTCTCCAGTAATTGATGTGTATTACTTATCAGCCTAGTATCTGAAGTCAGAACTGTAATGTATTTTCTCCCTGCTCTACTTCTTAATGTAAGCATAGAAAACATTAATTTACTCTCAAAAACTTTAAGTTTGAGCACAACAACATGTAAAAGTTTATAGAAAAAAAAGAAAAATCTGAACAGTGATTAATAACTCAACTCAATCAGCATTTGGAGGTTTCATCACACTGAAATAATTGTTGCCTATTGCTGGTGTTTAGCAGTTAAAAGAAACCATGGAAATCAACCGTTTGATTCTCAATTTCATACTGTGCCATACAATCAATTCTTTTTAGTCAGACTGTCTCTAGATTTACTTCTGAGCCATAGTAAAAAGAGGAAGCTTTCATTAATCTTTCAGATGCTTCATATTAATGACAAGGCTCTTGCATGAACAATGTAACAGCAATTAAAAAGCCCATTAATCTGCATTACAGCTATTAAAGATGCATGTCATTAAAGGGTATGGAGTTTGATTCATTTTCGCACCCCCCCCAAAAAATGGAGCAATTATGGTCTGGCAATGCACTTTGTCATCAAATTAGGTTGGGGTTTTCCAGCAAATGGCTTTGCAGCATTTAGCTCTTCTCCTGTTTTATTATTCATGACTGAAATGTGGAAGTCAAGACCTTTGAAATTACTTTACCTTCTTGTGGAGTGGAGATGTTCAATGCATGCAAGCTCTCAGTACAGCCAGCCAAAGTGCAAGCAGTTAGGGTTACAGCATAGTTTGTGAAGGGATGCAAGCCTGTCAATACACCTGCAATAGAAGAAAGCAAGGTGTTACACATGTACAGTGTACAGACTGATTACATACATACACAGGCAGAAGTAGAAAATTATTTTCTGTTACAGGTTTCCACTGCTAAAGGCGGAAAAGAAAAATGATTTTAAGGTTTCACTCCTATTATGCCATGAGTTAAATTCTGAAAAATAAATTAAGAGTAAGGAGTATTTTATTCCATTCTTAATAACAATGATGCAACTAAGTTTCTTTAGTTATGCTCACTATAACAGATACTACAAGATTGAGCTGTATATTTTAATACAATGACAATAAACGAGTTTTATTCTTAGTCCTTGCCTCACAAAGTTTCAGTTATTCATTTTGTTTTCCCAAGGAATTTTTACTGTCTCCCAGAACAATTATTTTCTTTTAATGTTTCCCCTCCAGTGTTTCCCCTATTCATCCATAACCTGAATTATCTTTTTTGTGTGAAACATTCCACTTGTGTTCCATTACTTCGGTGGCAGCATACAGACCATATATTTGCTATGCTACTACAGCAATATAATTCAGGTGACACAGTACCCAAGGGTTTACAAGAAAAAAAAAGATCTGTAATCTTATGCTTTTTCAGGTTCTGTTTATGTTAGTGAAGAGATTTGCTAGATTCCCACATATCGATCAGCTCCTTGTCATAGCAAATGCAACAAATCACTGCTTACCACTTTGGGAAGTTACACAATGTTTTGAATGGCTATATACAGAAGGACTACATGGAAAAAAATGTGGTTTACAGTAATCTTCAGAAACACCAGCAGTTCTCTATTCAAAGTAGGTCCAACAATAAAGTAATATGGAATGAAAATGCAGTAGCAATTAGAAGGCAAATTCACGCCAAGTTTTATTTCAAACCATGTTTTCAACTCTACTCTCTCAGCTTTTAGCAAAATCAATGCGATGTTTCATTAAAAAATAGATAAAATTTATAGCAAACTATGTTATTTTGGAACTGCCTGACACTGGAATTTTGCAAAGCAGCTTCAAAAACAACAGTACCTCAGAGAACCATAATTCTTGGCCATACATCATATAGTACAATAAGACTGCAAACCTCCTCAGCATTACACATACACAAACAAGCAGAAGAAATCACTCCTTATTACTCTTTGTTGAGTTACTAGATAGAATGCAACATAACTTTAGGTTTCATTAAAAAATATCTTTTTTCCCTACATAAACCCTTTATACTCATAAAAAATCCTGCAGAATTTGACACCGGAAGTTAACAGTTACAGGAGAAATATATTATTTTCTGAGTGGGACAATCAAAATCTGTGAATGTTTATATTATGTCTACTAATAGATGTGTTCACATGGAAAATATGAGATTAGCTTTCACTGAATTAGTAATGTTTGCATCTTCTTTTGTAATTTCAAAATTTCAAAGTATATTTCTATTTCAAAATATATTTCTATTTGACTTCTCTGAGGTCCAGTTCTACTCATACACACAAAGAGGCACTCAGAAGTAATCACATTCTCTTCAGAGTAGTGTTAAACTAAAGCCTGTTGGTCAGAATTGGCTTTCTGGTTATAGTTTTGATTTTGCAAACCTCCAGTTAACAGCGGAAAGCTGCACTGTCATCTTATTATCTAACATAAACGCAACAGGAAAGAAAAAGAACGTTGTATCAGCCACTGACCAAGCAAATTGCTCTGTAATCTTCCTGTGATGGAAGGCAAATATTTTTAAGAGCATTCAAAAAGCAGAAAATGGGAAATAATGGTGCTTTAAAGCATTATTATCCCTGTAAAGCAGGAATATTGGACTCTATAGCACATTCTTTAGCATAGAAACGTCATCAGTCAAAAAACCATCTTTTTTGTGTAAGAGTTTTTACAAAGCACTTACTTCCAGATCATAGAGAGTTAAACACAGGAAAGTACAAAAGGTATTATTCGAATTACCTTCAGCAAATAAACACATACAGAAACCAAATCCTCTAACTGTGACATTTGTAAGTTCTCGGTCAAAAGAAGCATGGTGTAGCGTATATGCCATCTCTCTATTCACTCTGCTGTGCTTTGGGAAGCAATTTAGTTTTATTTGTACGTTTAGCACTTGTAACACTTTTCTTATGAAGCAGTGAATTAATGCTCCTTGCATTTCCTGATGGAAGACATTCTGTGGGGTCACCAATGGCTTCAGGCGCTGAGAGCTGCAGTAGCACATATCCAGAAACACGCCTGTAGCTGTAGAAGGTTTGGATTGGGCTGTTTGGGTTACTTTTGACAAAGTAGAAAGGTTTTATATAAAGCACCTGCAACGCAACGAAGTGTACATTGCATATGTAGGTTTCTGAAGGGCAGTGAGTATTTGAGAAAAAAACCAACAAAAACAAAACCAAAAAATAAACCCTTTTGCAACAGGAGGTTTATGTTAAAAAAAAATAAATTATTCAGTAAAGGCAGCAACATAAAAAAATAATTTGTTCATCTCCTAATTAATGTTTTTCCTTCACATGTACTCTTGCACTATTTTCTCTCAACAAAGAAACAGATGTGCTGTGTAGGTAGGCAATAGAAAGTGCACAGATTTTATTTACATACTTCAGCAAACTACTTTTTTTCTCAGCTGCCAGCCTATCTGTTTGGCCAGCATCCACTGTAATCTGTTCTCCTTCATTATGTTAATCTGTGGGCGGAAAGATTTCTGTCATCTTCAAATCGCTTGTACAGCAATGGTAAACACCTTGGCCTGTCTGTAATTGGACAGGTGTCTGCATTGGTGTCACCCGGCTTTTAATTCAATTAAAGAACTGGCTGCTCTGCTCTCATTACCCACTCATTTCCTCTGCACTTTTAGTCAGTCAGTGAAATTTACACTCAGTGCCTGACTATCTTAGCGTACAAAGTTAGCAGTCCCATAGCAAAGATCATCACTGATACACGTGAATTGACTTATAGCACAGCAAAATAAATTTTGCAATAAAAACCAGCCTATGATCCAATGAAGATGATTGACAGCTTTAAAAACTTTCCCTCACTCTTCAATTAGCAGACTCTCAGACTGGCATCTCATATCTTGACCCAATAATTGCTGATCTGATAAGGGTCCATCAAGCTTTCCAAGGTGGGATGCTAAAAAAGCAAAATTTGGCCACAGCCACACTTGCATATATTCTGTTAATGTTAGCAGGAGAGAGGTAGATAAATTGTCACTTTGATCAGGAGATAGAATTAGAGGCATCATCACTATTTAGGAAGAGGGTCAGCCTCCCACATTTGGGATGAGTCCCATTCATTCAGTCTGCCACTACAGAGCAACTGAATCCATCTAGACTTAAAATTTACATCATAGACTATGTTCCAAGCCTTAAAATCCACACGGGGAATCGGAGACAGTAAATCATTCTAACACACCACTCCTATCTGCCCACTCAAAGAACCTTTAGAAATAAATTGAAGTTCTAACACAGACATTTTGACACAGTGACCCCATGAAACTGAATAATGTCATTTGTTAAATATGAATGTAAAGTTAACAGTCTAAAAGACTGATCTGGAATCACACCTAGAACATTAAGCTCACTTTATATGCAAAACTAGTATTTAATTTTCTATACTTTTATTTAAATGATCTTTAATTATTTGCCGTATTTAAAGATGAGGTTTAGAGTTGTGTCAGAGAGAAAACACTAGGTTCATTCTTGTAGATAAGGGATAAAAACATTGACATGGACAGTAAAAAAGGGTCAACAATGAATTTATGGTAAAATAGATGCGTGGACTAGTCTGAGTTAGTTGCATCTTTATACCCACTCCATTCATCATTCTAATGCACACAGTATATAAAAGATTAAATATCCAGCTTCTTTCTTTCACTTCTTCATAAAACAAGACATTTCTTTCCTTCAGTACATCTAAAAGGAAGGTCTCGTGTATTTAGGTAGCTCAACCAGTATTCTGGCAGATTTTGAGTGGAAAAGTAGTATTTCTCATGAAGGAAAAAAATTGTTTTACCACTAAGTTCTGAGGGCTAATATTCTGTTGACAAACACTAAAAAAAGGTACAAAGGCAAATATAGTATTTTAGAAATTTCTTTATCCAGTTAAAAGACTTCTATGAAAGCAATTGCTTCACTGTACAACTAATCTGTCATCCCACTTTTTCAGAAAGTTGCTTCAAAACACCACCAGGACTTCAGAGATGAAAAGACATACTTGCTTAAGGTAACCAATAGAGCTTTTACTCTGCATAATGAATTGGTTAAACAAACATAAATTGAGGTGAGCTTTTTAAAATTTATTTAAGGAGCCTTTATATAAGAACCCCTCCCATAAAAACAAGACTAAANTGACATATTTTTTTCACTGTTTCCTCCCTAACACTCTACTTCATAAGGACTTATTTTGAAATACACATATTGCTATTGAAACAACACTTGACCTTACAAATTTAACTTAATTCTTGTTTAAGCTTTTGAAAAAAAAAATTACCCCTCCCAAACCTAAAGACTATTTAGCCAACTTGAATGCCTGAGGTTGTACAGCATCTGTCTAACAAAGTCACTTGTGTGTTGAGATGCATCATTGCCACAGTACACTTAATTACAGTCCACTGACCAGAAAAGGAAGTCCTCAACTGACTTTGTTTTTGACAGATTGTAGCATAACTGTTTAAGTACATGCATCTTCTATATATGCATTTCTGGACTGAAAGCCTGTGCACATCAATCTGTCACATACACCTGCATTTCTAAAGCATCTACCATAAGTGTAGTATGAGTCATAAAATTTTGAAGAATTATTGAACAAGAGGGCTCCTGTTCCATCTCTTTGGATTATAAGAAAAAAAAGAGGCTTACTGGAGTTCTGTGGCTTGGAAGACCCTTTTTTTCCCCCAACAGAAAAGTTTCATAACCAAACATACACCATCTCCGCTAACCTTCAAGATGCAATTCAGGTTGCAGTGATTCCAGAAAGCCTGTTGCGTTCTGCTGTAATTTGCAGAAAACCTTAGCCCAACAGTCCAATTTTCCACCAAGAGTTAATTAACCACAGAGAGTATTGGTTCTGTAATATCTATCAGTATGCTACTCTTGATCCTTTCAGGTAACTTTGTCATTGTTCATTTTCTGCAGGACAATTAATTTTTAAAGTTTGCAGAGAGAGAAAGAAAGACTACTAATTTTTTACAAACTTTTCTTGAGTATGTCTATAAAAACATATCAGCAATCCCTTCTGTCCTCAGAAACATTAATAAATTGATTTCTTTTTATTAATAAAAGTATTGGTATATAGCTAAGTGTTGATGTAATTTTGATACAATACTCAGGTTTATTTAATAAGACAATTTACATTTCATATGAATAAATTTATACAACACCACTGGACTGTAAACAAGGTTCACTTATGTCTAAACTCAACCAAGTCAGAATATTAATATCATTTATGTTTTAAAATGCATATATTAAAAAATATGCTTTTAGTCTGCCAAAGCCAGCTAAATGAAAGGAAATATGAACCTATATTCTGCAACTGATTTGGAGTCATTAGGAGCTCAAGCACCACCTGACAACTCACAGAAGCCTAATGGGCATAGACAGATCTATTGGCTACCCAATGTTGTACTAGCTGCTGCAGTAAAACAGGGGTCTGAGCAGGACCTGAGGTGAGAAAGATGGAGAGAACAAATCTCCTTGAGACACTCATAGGGACAAAACAGGCCAACAACGAGCACTGCAGCCCTAAACGTGACAAGGCTCTCAGTACATGACGTCCCTTCATGTGGGAAGGGTGCATCCAGCCTTCCACATCTCACACACTGTGGCATGGTGCTGTAAAGTGCATATTGATCTTCTTCCAGCTATGGAAATATTTAGATGTTTTCTGTACACCATCCTTCTTACAGCTATGGAATATATTTAGATGTTTTCTGTCCTCTGTGCTTCCAACGAAAGGTTTCTTCTACCAAATTATGATAAAGACAAATAATTTACCTGAACAAGACAACCATTCTTGTATTTAAGCATGTTTCAAGCACCTGATGAAACACCTCTTGAAAACCATATTTTCAATTGAAAGTTTCAGCTTTTATTACTTTAAATGTTATGACAGCTTTTAGTTGTAACCAAATATGAGCTCAACATACCAAACTTGGTTAGTACGTTGTGACTGTATCTAGCTGAAAAGTTTTAGAACGTTAGAAGTTTGTTGCAACTTGGAGTAGGGATTTGGAAGTTCTGCTGGTGCTCTGGCCTTACATATATTTCAGTTAGTTGGTTTGCAATTATTTTCTACAATTTTACAAAAAATCTCATTAACTGCAGCATAGGAGTGATGCAAAAAATTGTGCAAAAAATATTTGCAGCTTTCAAGTAATTCCAAGTGCACAAAAGTAATTTCCAAGTAATTCATTAATAGTTTCACTTAGAATCACAGAGTTGTTGTGTTTGGAAGAGACCTTTAAGNAGGTAAATTTAGCTAATTTTAATACTAACCACGTACCACTTTCATATGCAGCCTAAAAATCAACTCTGCTACAGAATATTAAGATTCCCAAAGTCAACCTCAGAGCTTACTCACACAAATTTGTTTCACATCCATTCGTTTCACATGCTGAGTATATTTTTTCGCCAAAGGGACTTCTCCTTGACATATTTTTTTCACTGTTTCCTCCCTAACACTCTACTTCATAAGGACTTATTTTGAAATACACATATTGCTATTGAAACAACACTTGACCTTACAAATTTAACTTAATTCTTGTTTAAGCTTTTGAAAAAAAAAAATACCCCTCCCAAACCTAAAGACTATTTAGCCAACTTGAATGCCTGAGGTTGTACAGCATCTGTCTAACAAAGTCACTTGTGTGTTGAGATGCATCATTGCCACAGTACACTTAATTACAGTCCACTGACCAGAAAAGGAAGTCCTCAACTGACTTTGTTTTTGACAGATTGTAGCATAACTGTTTAAGTACATGCATCTTCTATATATGCATTTCTGGACTGAAAGCCTGTGCACATCAATCTGTCACATACACCTGCATTTCTAAAGCATCTACCATAAGTGTAGTATGAGTCATAAAATTTTGAAGAATTATTGAACAAGAGGGCTCCTGTTCCATCTCTTTGGATTATAAGAAAAAAAAGAGGCTTACTGGAGTTCTGTGGCTTGGAAGACCCTTTTTTTCCCCCAACAGAAAAGTTTCATAACCAAACATACACCATCTCCGCTAACCTTCAAGATGCAATTCNTGTAAAGTGCATATTGATCTTCTTCCAGCTATGGAAATATTTAGATGTTTTCTGTACACCATCCTTCTTACAGCTATGGAATATATTTAGATGTTTTCTGTCCTCTGTGCTTCCAACGAAAGGTTTCTTCTACCAAATTATGATAAAGACAAATAATTTACCTGAACAAGACAACCATTCTTGTATTTAAGCATGTTTCAAGCACCTGATGAAACACCTCTTGAAAACCATATTTTCAATTGAAAGTTTCAGCTTTTATTACTTTAAATGTTATGACAGCTTTTAGTTGTAACCAAATATGAGCTCAACATACCAAACTTGGTTAGTACGTTGTGACTGTATCTAGCTGAAAAGTTTTAGAACGTTAGAAGTTTGTTGCAACTTGGAGTAGGGATTTGGAAGTTCTGCTGGTGCTCTGGCCTTACATATATTTCAGTTAGTTGGTTTGCAATTATTTTCTACAATTTTACAAAAAATCTCATTAACTGCAGCATAGGAGTGATGCAAAAAATTGTGCAAAAAATATTTGCAGCTTTCAAGTAATTCCAAGTGCACAAAAGTAATTTCCAAGTAATTCATTAATAGTTTCACTTAGAATCACAGAGTTGTTGTGTTTGGAAGAGACCTTTAAGATGATCGTGTCCAACTGTTAACCCGGCACATGCCAGGTCACAGGGCAAAATATGTGGCTGTGATAAATTGCTTAAGGCCCTACATAGATCAAAAAACCCCGACGTTTTCTAAGAACCACCACAGGCAGCAAGCTCTCATCCTAGGCTTGTCCTGTCAGTGCAGGCACTCCCCAGCCTGTGATGCAGCCATCCTTGGCTCCTGGCTTGTGGGGAGCAGATGCCAAAGCAGCCTCTGGCTCTTCAACCAGCCTCTGCACCCTGACCACTGCCTCCTGCGGGGTTTGGCAGCTCCATCACAGTGCCAGAGGCCCTGCAGAACTCTTCCCGAGAATGAGAAGCTCTCAGTCAGTGGCATTTCTCTGAGCATGGGCGTTTGCCAGTCTGGCAGCGAGCTCCCACTGGTGAGCCCAAGCCTATCAGCCACTGGCAGGAGGCCCCATCTCCTCTTCCGAGAGACTCCCTCACTAGAGCGCTTTCAAAGCCGAGGCACTTTGATTAACCATATTAAATCATTAAATTAACTTTTTCCAAGATATTCATCTGCCGAGCATAAAAGACTAAAAGGTGAAAAGTAATTATAAACACATGTCAAGGGAAGGAGGGAACAGCGACCATGGGCATTCAGAGGGGAAGCCAACAACAACAATTTTCTCATTATCGCATGTGCAGCCACAACTTCAGCACTTGGCTGTTGCGGCAATGACACAGGCAGCATGAACTGCAAAAAACATACAAAATTGAAAGAAATCTGTAAGACGAATACCAAATGTTTGTGAATTTTTCTGCAGAATATTTTATTTTAATATTAGTTGCAGTTTTCACTAGTGTTTCTCACTGCACATCGTAGAGAGCTGGTAAAATTTAGAGGCTTGTCAATCTCCTGAATTCTACAATGAGAGCAATCTGAATTATAAAATGTTTTTCTCACATGTGTCTGACAACAGAAGCATCAGAAGATCGTGATCAGTGGCACAAAATCCAGTTAGAGGCAAGACAACCAGCTGTGGTGTACTCCAGGGGTTGATACTGGGGCCAATAATGTTCAACATTTTTGTTAATGACCTTGATGATGTGGGAAGTGTGCATGCTCAGCAAGTCTGTGGATGATACAAAAGGGCCACTAAGATGATAAAGGAACTGGAGCATATCTCTTATTAGGAGTGGCTGAGAGAATCAGGACTGATCAGCTCAGAAAAGAGAAGGCTTAGGGTGATCTATCCATGTGTATGAATACCTGATGGAAGGGAACAAAGAGAAAGAAGCCAGACTCTTCTCAGTAGTGCCTAGTGACAGGACAAGAGTCATAAATTGAAATACATTAAATTCCACCTGAAAACAAGAAACCTCTTTTTTTACTGTGAGAGTGGTCAAATACAGGAATAGGCTTCCCATAGAGGAATATCTCCATCTGTGAAGAAATTAAAAACTCAACTGATTCCTGGGAAACCTGCTCTTGCTGACCTTGCTTGATCTGGGGGGACGGACTAGATTACTTCCAACCTCAACAATACTGTGATATTACTGATTCTGGAGGAAAGTAGAAGCAAAAGCTGTTCATAAACAACACTGAAATTGTGTTCTATGGCTTCTTTTGTTTAAATATTGACTCTAATCTATATTCCAAATTTTGATGTCACCATGTGAAATCTATTGGAATGCAGTGTAAAGTAACTCAGCCTTTAGGAAAATAACTCTTTGATGTGATGACCCTGTACTTCCTTTATTACTCTGTTGAGTGTGACTGGCTGTAACCAAAGTGTGTTGATGTTATTACACGTTTCTTTAAAGGCAACATGCATTAGCACAGTATTCCTTGAACCCCCCCAAATTTACACTCTAACTTTATACTCTCATCCTAGAATGCAGATCCTGAACACCATGCTAAAATATACTACCCATAAATTCCTGGTTCAACAGTCAGAACCTCATTTTAAGGATTTAAATCTGCTGAATATTCCTTTCTTGGCTGAAAGTGAAAAAACAGTTTGACATTTTGAAGATTACAATGGTCAGATTTTGAAGGATTTTGGTTTCCAAGGAGTTAGAAATAGGCATTTGAGACTATGGGATTATGCTCATTTAAAGACCTACTTTACCTTTAAAACTTAGCTCACCTTTTCTTTTCTTGACAAAGGTACAACAAGTTCTCCTGAATTTGACACACACAGGACAGTCTTCTGGGAAACAGATGATGCTATTAATTTTTTGTTACTGTGTCCCAGTTATGACTCAGGACTCTACTGCACATAACAGACCATGGCAATTGTTCAAAAGAATTTACAGTCTAAGTATAAAACAAAACACAACAGATAGGTATAAAAAGGTGCAAGGAAAAAAATACAATAAAGGGAGTTGTCAGTGCCCTCAGATACACTTGTAAACAGCACATGAAGTGGTGCCTAGCCTCAACAATAAATGAAAATTTGAAGAAGTGAGTAGAAAATTATGAGAGTCACTTCATCAGTGGTACTGTTGAAAGCTGGGGAGCTTTCCTCTCTCCTGTTGTATTAGCAAGCCTGGCTGTTGCAGTTACTGTAACACCTTCTCATGGAATTTAACAAAAAAATTTCTAAAGCCATTTCCATGACATTAGGGAGAAAATAAGCAAAATTTTCATTCTCAACAAACTCAGCTGAAAAGCAAAGACAGCATCTTCTTGTAGGGTTCTGTGTTTATGCTAACTTTTGATTAACAGGAAAGATAATTCAGCAGGGAAAGCCACACCTCTTCTTGGGTGTCTCACATTTTTGAGTAACCATTTTTCAATGTCCACAGACTAGCCCATCTGTGTAGGCTGAATGCAAAATAATTTCAAGATCAGTGATTTAATTTTTCATTTGTCTTAGCTCTGACCTCACCATGAGGACATGAAGCACATATTTCATACAATGCCAAAATTGGAAAATACGTAACTAAACTATTGGGCATTAGTTGTAAATAACAAAAGGAAGCACTCCTTCCACACAAAACTGAATTGCAAAACTTATTGCTAAAGTTATAGAAGCCAAAATTAAAAATGTATTTTAAAAAAAGACAAATCTACCACAGACCATTAAGTATGATGGTTCAGATGCAATTTCATCTCAGAAATTACACAAACTACCAGCTGAATTTGTATTAACAGGAAGACTCTGTTCTTAGCACATTTCTTACATTTTCTTCCTGAGCATCTACAACCTGACACTGTCAGAGAGGTCAATGGTTGAATACACCCATTCTTAAGTTCTTTAGGCCATTTTATTTTGCAGTATTCAACAGCTATCTGCTAAAATAGACTAAAGAACCAGGATCCATTTACTGTCTCCATTTAATATAAAGGTATGTCTTATTCTTCTTCCTCCTGAAAGCTGCATGCAGATAATCTCTTTCCTGTCCAGCCTGGTGTAGACTTTTTCATAGCCCTGACACAATACCAACAAATTTAAACAAAATGTTGGTTCTGACCATCAGCCGTAAATAAACTACCTAGTCCATATGCTTCTACTCTGGTCTTTAATTTCTACTAATATAATTTGCATTGCTTTACAGCACTGATAAAGAGTATACAAGTTCATCAAAGAAATCACAGTAAGAATAGAAATCCCATGCAATTTTGATATTGTAAACACATTTCTCACAAATAGTCACGAAATTTCAAACTGAAGAAAATAAAATATGTACATTTGATCTTAAAAATATATATATACGGTATGACAGAGAAACAACACAAAACGTATGTACATATGTAAAAACACTAAGCACATATTACCTGGGCTTCAGGAAAGCAGCAATAATACACTGCCTGAGGGCTAAGGTACCTTCCAAGACAGTTATATTGCCCAAAGCGAAGCCAAACCAAAGTATCAGCACTGAACATTATGTTGGCACTTTTGTAATTGTTATGAATTATATAATTAACTTAGAGAGTACATATACAAATCTGTTGGTCGGTTTGTTACAGTAAAAGCAAGATTTTGTACTATTGCTGCATTAACAGATCACATAACATAACCCAGGTTGTTGCCTGTAATGTGCTCCCTTCCCGGGCAACTTTGCAGCAGCCATCTACAAAGCCAGCAAAGGCAGTCTGTTAATAGAGAGCAGAAAGTCAGATCCACACTATCCTGACAGGAAGAGAAGTCCCAGTCTGTTCTCTGTGTAGCAGAAAAAGTGCAGAGTTTCTTCCTTAAAATATCTGCCTCCTATGGGTAAAAAGACCTAGACTCCAGAAACAGCCCACGTGCAATTGTTCCTAAAGCTCCAGTCCACAACCCACAGCTCAACAGTGACCAAATCCCATAAAACCAAAGTCCCCAATTCCTTCATTCCATAATAACCTACCTCCACATCCCAGGGGTATCAACCAAAGCATCTGATTAACATAAACACATGCTAGTTCCCACTGAAATCAGATCAAAATTAGGAAGTATATCAAGTGCTTTCACACATCAGGTCAAATAGTCTCTTAAAGAAGCCATATTTAGAGTTAATTTAGAAGAACTGGATGTAAAAACAGAGAAGGAAATAGAAAATCACATATACTAAGCAAAACCAACCAAAACAAGCATTTCCCCCCAAATCATGAACGGGTTGGGAAGGCATACCTTAAATAAAATTTTTAGTATTTTTGTTTTACCTTAATTTCTGTTGTTCTTTGAAGCCAGTACATTGCTATGTTCATAGATGCTGAACAAATACTATTTTTCCAAAAGTTATCTATGCTGTGTATACACAAAACCAGACAAGTAATACTTCATAGCTCGACAAAAGGATATATAAGCATTCTATGTTATTAGACGTGCATAAAAAAACTGGCACTTAACATTTACCTGTGAGCATACTAGTGTCAGCAAGCTCAGCACTAGTGATGGGTACATTGGGACCATCCTCTTCATATGCTTTCAAAATGTACTTCTCAATTACACCTATGACCCCAGCAGGTTTGTCCCAGGTGACCTCAATGCTGTAACCATTTATACTGTGAACTCTTGAGGGAGTTGGCACATTTTGTGGAACTGTAGAAAGATAAAATAGAAAATAGAGAAAATGGCAGTTCTAAGGAGACTATTGCCCCTATTCTTCACTTTTAATGGCTGCAGTAAATCAGATTCAACCATTAGCATAAATACAATTTATTAGAGTTGTAACTTTTCAGCATTGATTTAATATGACTGCACATCTTGAGCTATTCAGTTTAAGCTATATCTCAAAACCACCAAAACTCCATCTACATAACGTTCCTTCTTGTGTTGTTGCGATTTTCAAAAAATATTTAATGTATCAAACATATTTAAGCATCATTCACAAAGAGAGGAGGTGGATTTTATGTAGCTAACGAGTTCAGGAGCTATAGTCATACAACTGAATTAAGCAAGACAGTACAGCNCATACAACGGAATTAAGCAAGACAGTACAGCAACAGAGAAGGGTTTGATGTTTATCTGTTGGATATCTAAGCCATAGAATGCCACAACTCCAAAATATTTCTAAAAATGTGCATTGTCATTTACAAAAGTACTGCAAATGTAAGCTCTTCCATTTATTTTCATATTTTCACAATGTCATATAACTGTCTCCAGGCAAAGCAGAGACTTGTAAGGTCTCTTTGCAAAATCCTTTGCTTCTAATCATTCCATATTATGAAAAAAAAAAAAAAA
>VYZX01011965.1:1362-25822 GCA_013401335.1 Brachypteracias leptosomus
AGCCACCCTAAATTGCTCTGTATTTTAAGATGCACACAGGAAGAGATTATGTTAACCCACAGCAACCAGCAATCAGGCTATTGCAGCACAGCCCTCAGAGCCATTCACTCACATTTTCACTATGTTTTCAATGCTATTATTTAACACCTGACCCAGTTATCAGTAGAAAACATTTTTAGAACAAACTCATGAAATGAACATGAAACAAATGACAGGGACAGTCACTCAACAGTTCATCCAAATGGTCCTAAGGAAATCTGAATACAAAGACACCGAATAAACTGCATCCTAGAACTTGTCACCTGTATGAGTACCTATGGAAGACGAGCTGTGTTTATTTGCCACATTCTTTACAAATGGTTTCAAGAGAACCATAAGCTTTAATCCATCACTTGTGTGCAAAGCAAAAAAGTAAAGCCCATTAAAAGGAGAATTGGCAGAAATGAACAAACTAGGGAAAGGAGTGATTTGTTTAGGATAAGAAATCACTTCACTTCAAGCCGAAGCCCTTCAAAGGGGTCAGGGAACACATGGATAATCTTGTCAATAAAATATACTCATGTTTCCTAGAAGCTTTTGTCACAAATCCTCATTAAAGGCTCCTAAAGAAACTAAATTGTAACTACATGAGAGAAGATCGTACCCTTCATTTTCTATCCTTTGATCACTTATTAATTAATGAAAACAGTGAACTGTCCTTCCAAAGCAGTTGCTAAGACAGTCCTTGAAATATATATATATATGGTGCTTCACTGTTCAATGCACTCAAGTGATCAAGATGAGGCAAAGGAAGATGACGCATGAAGAGAGCAGGGCACAGAGTTTAAGAGCTGAGGATTACTGTGACAGGTTGGAGAGCACCTTAAGCAGATGAGTCAAGACAAAGATGAATGCAAAGATGTACACGGAGAAAANCATCATTAAGGAGTTTTAAATTGAAGTTAAAAGCAATTCTGCTTTTCATGCAAGTTTTCATCAACATTTTGGAAGTCACTGCCAAAGAAGAGCAAATCTGAGATTTGCAGAGAGTTAGTGCAACCATTACAACGTGACTGCCCAGACAACTTCCAGATGGCTAGATGCTGGTCAAGTGCAGCAGCATACAGCCTATGCACCTCCTCACATTTTCCTTGGTAAACGCTGCAAGCTCAGAGGCAGGAGGGTAGAAAGATCTTCAGTTAGACCTGGGATAGCAACAGACTAGATACAGCAGAAAAACAATCACATCTTTCTCTTAGTCAAACTTGTTCATGATTGACAGAAGGAAAAGAGCAGGTAGCCCTCAGCCCTTTCAGCTTTCTTAATCCACAACTCTGTATCCATGCAATATGCATTGTGTCTCCAATTCTGTGAGGAGTCAACACACACACAGTCTGTAAAACCATCATTTTTATTCATGTTACATACGTCACCTGTGGGCTAGGGTTTCTACATTTCAAGCTGGCCTGGAAACACTTGAACTTGGCTAGTTCTTGTGTAACAAAGTACCTGTCTGCATAATGTTCCAAAGAGGATGGTGGAGGAGTTACTTTACTATTCAACTCAAATACTTCCTAATGTTAAACTTCCAGAAAAAATGAGAACTGACATTGGCAAAAAATTATTTGCTCTTAGAGAACTGTAACTTACTTTCTGTTAACTCCGTACGCTCAAAACAACTGACAGTCCTCTAAGAATCAGTCCAGTTTCCCTACCTACTGCTCTCATGAGAGGTAGGCAGAATGCACAGGACAGCTGTCTGAAGAAAACTTCCAATTTTACCTAAACACTGAACTAAAGGATGCAATTAAAGAACAAAAATACCCCAAAACCCAACACCAAAACA
Source organism: Brachypteracias leptosomus (assembly GCA_013401335.1). Classification (NCBI taxonomy): domain Eukaryota; kingdom Metazoa; phylum Chordata; class Aves; order Coraciiformes; family Brachypteraciidae; genus Brachypteracias; species Brachypteracias leptosomus. Next base: position 3,188 of record VYZX01011965.1, read on the forward strand.
AAAAAGTAATAACCTGTCAGAACTGGCAGCTGCTGGGCAGGCTTCCTAAGAGAGGACTAGCCATGGCCTCCTTTGGAGCGGCTACAACCTGTGTGGCATATTCACAAACAGTTGTCTGATCAGGAGTTTGTATGGCTATTAATCCACAAATAACTGTGATACAAATGCTGTTTTTTATTGCAGAATTCTTGCAAACAATAGTTTGTCTTTCTTCCCTCCAACAGCTATCTTAAAAACAAAGGATGCTGGATGCTCAGTGCAAGTTTATGTAATTATATTGATTTCAAAAGCAATTCATAAATTTATATGAAGTGTTGATCTTTGACAATTTTTTGTTTTTTACACTAACAGGACAATACTGAAAAGATTAAAGATCAAGGCCCATCCATTTTGTACAAAAGGATTCCCCCTTCAAAATCATTTTGACAAGGATTAGGAAAACATAAAAGCATTCCACACACTACTCTTGTTAAACTGAACAATCCTGTAGCTCCTTAAGAAAGCAGAACTGAGAGAAGCATACCTTTCATCACAGGAAAAAGATGATATATGAAGACCAAGCTCCAGCTTGACCTTTATCTCCATAACTGATAACTCTCAAAAGTGACCAAAAGGTTAACTAAACTCTAAAAAGGTCATCTGTCTTTAATCTGACTATATAGATCCTTTTCTGATGTTCAATAATACACAGCTACTGTTCATTAAATATCACCCGTCCATTCTGTATTTTCACCTTCTGTTTTCAGCAGCAGCTAGATTTTTGTTCTGTCACATTAAATAACTTGCAACTTCTTTCAATCCAGCACATTTTCTGGGAGAGGAAGGGGTTTAGAGTTATGTAAATAAATTCCTAACTGTTCTCCTTCTATAATACTTCTGCTGTGTCAGGTATATATGTACACACATACCGGTTCTGAGTACATTAGTGCCTCTGCCCCAGTACAAGTCTTTCATACTTCTAAGCTACAGTAATCATCTATTTTGCTCCTCAGAAGCAAAACAGCTCAAATCATATTCAGCTAACACTTATTTCAAAACAATTATATAATCCAAAGCTATATCGGAAATGAAACTCTGAATTCCCAATTTAATATACAAAGTAATAGTATGCAGGATCAGATTCTTCAGATGTCTAGAGAGTTAAGAAAGAACTGTGAATGAATAAAAGGCAGCGTTTCCTTTTTCAAAAAAATCGTATTGTTATATGCGCAAATACATTCTGAAAGTTCACATCATCTTACTGAATTACACAGATAATTCTCGTGTCTCTCATTTTTACTTTTTATTATTTTGTAAGCGCTGCTAGTTACAATTTAGGTTCTACATTGCACAGAATCAAGTCTACCACTTTTTTTCTCCTTTCAAGGACAACAGTATTCTGGACGTTTAGTTCCATCTGCTCTTCATTAATCAAAATCCAGCTGATCAAATAGACGAGTGTTATCTTCTCATTTTTCATCAGGTTGGTAACGAAATCCATGAAAAAGACTTTATCTAACACTCATCGCATTAGCTTTCATGTCTTCTACAGATCTCCCTTACAGTCAGTCTGGAATACTCACTGTGAAGAAGTTCAGTTTTCAAGTTGTTTTATAAATTTTATCTTTGAAAACAGTTTTGAAAGATTATCTAGCACAGAAAAGAAAAGCTATTTTAAAAAAGCCAAACCAACTCTTCAAACTACCACTGTCAGCCTGAATAGAAATAACATATCAAGTCACTCAAAAAAGGTGCTGGTGTTGGATGGGCTTCTCCAGTCTTCCTGGATCCTGGGATTAAACTAAGAACATAAGTGACCCCCAGCAACCAGAGTAGCAGAGAGGGATGGCTGGCCTTGGAGACTCACAAAGGACTCATCTAAGTCCATCCTTCCTGTATGCAAAGCACGTAATGGCTCTAAGATTCCAAAGAAAATTGAGGTTCAATGTGATGAGGAGTGGTCCCAATAGCACCTGGATGCCTATCCTCTCTACTGTTCTGAGAACTGTACAATTCTTCGCACATCTAATTTATTAGGCAGCATTTTATTCTGGTTTCTTCAGGGAACAGTTATGAACAAAACATCATAAAGTACATAACTCCCACTTGTATGTGAAAATGGATTACATTCTTCCACAGGTTGTAGCCCAGGATCTGAATCACTAAGACCAAGTACCACAGTTTACCTCCCGAGAAACCAACAAAATTGATGCTTCCCAAAATACAAAAGGGTGAAACTAAGAAAGTTGCAGGCATTTCACAACCTCTTATGCTTCTCCGCAAGCCTGCAGAGGGTACACGGTTAACCTGTATAGTTGCATTTCAAGAGGAATGTTGACTTGTGGATCAGAGAATACGTGGAGCTGCCTTCTGACTCTTGCCCCTCACTACAGACACACAGGTCTCATGTCAAAGATAATCTAGACTTATGAGTCCAAGTGAAAGCAAGGATGTTCTGCCAAAAGCAAACAGGGGTGAGAGAGGCTCACGGGCTGAAAGCACGATCTCCTCTTGCTGCCCATCTCACTAGCTGACTTCACTCTGTTCACCAGAGCCTTCCACAGTCTGAGCATACTAGGAAAGGAGCAATTCCTCCCTCTTTCCCTTTCCAAAGAAGTAAAATGCGTCCAAGAGCACAGAAATAGCCAGGACATTATATACAGCTTCACTTCCCTGTCCAGCCACAACTTCACGTAACATATACTGCTCAGCTTGCCTGATCAGCACAGCATTTGTCACACCCTGAATGTACTACTCCCAACACAGAGCACTCCACCTATTCTTCAAATATCTCACCTCTTACAGTTTACACTATCTGAGCTCGCTGCCAGTTTGCATGGTAATTGCCAAAATCAGAACCTTGCTTTCCAGATATCCTATGTAATGAGTAAATAAAAGTCACAAGTGTAAAAGTGAGATTCACATAAAGGCATTCTGTTGTCACTCAGCATTCCCTGTCAGTTAACTGAAGAGGTCTTGCATTCAGCACACTCACCTAGTTTTTAATACCTATCGTGTTCTATATACTACATAAAAATTTTGCAATGATTACTCAACTCAACAGAACCTGTCAGGAGCCATACTGTATGTAGACATCAGTCTGTACTTAGTTCAGAGATCTCAGCAAATAGGTTGATAAAAAAAGGTCAGCACAGTGCACTGCCCTTCAAAGGCACCAGTTCAGGTCCCACAAGTAAAATAGTGGCTACAGCACAGGATTGCATCTGTCTTAAGTGGCAAGGAGGTGCAGAAAAGAACTCCTTCCTGAGAGCAGGATCTCCTGCTGGAGACATCTGGGCTAGCTGAAGGATCTCTGCATCACACCACACTAAAGAGTGGATATGTGATGTCTCCTTCTTTCACTTTAGCCCTTTAAACACTGGATCAGTTGTCTCAGAGGTTATAGGACCAATGAGCTGCTGAACATGCCCCCTTGCCAAGGAAATAAAAGCCTTCTTAATTACTACTTCTGACAAACATTAATAAACGTATCATCTTTCATTTGATATGGTGAGTGAAGCTACTACACACCTGTTGGGAGCAAGGATTCACTTTCAGAATGAAAACATGCATCCCATTGCTTTCTCATTTCTGTGATGATTTTCACACAACTTTCTGAAGTGGCAGGCCAAGGACAACTTATTTTTTACATAATTTCCTTCACTAAAAGCAAAAGACAAACCCTTACACCAAATAATCCTAAGATATGAGAACTTACCAGATAAATCAGACTCCTCATTAAGTTCCCTCTCACTTCCCACTGCCAGAAATTTGACGGTTATATAGAAGAAAATGTATTGTTCATACTGGTGTTCTTGTCACTTTTTTCAATGCAGAAGAACAGCTTTCAACAGAGAAAAGAACCAGCACATAAAAATGAAAGCAAGAACATAAGCCTGGACTTCAATATACAAACTTGTGTCCGGTTTCCAGAAATTAATAGGTCTTGATCTCAAGATTCCTTCAAAAAACTTTAAATAACCAAGTTTTCAGCTATTGCTGAAACCTAAGTACTTCATTAAAACTTCCCTTGCCTTCACAAAACTTGAACTCTGGAAGCAGCTGCAAGATAACGATCAGAGCAGAGAGTATCAGCAAAGGGTATAACTAAGTTCATTAAGTATTTCCACAGCTGAGCCAAATTCAGTTCTCACTGCCACTGAATTTGAATTAGGATATTTGACCTCACAAAGTTGATAACCTAGTGAAGAATTTGAATACAGAGAAAGGGAGGAAGGACAAGAGGGTGTTATAAATAGGACAATGAACTCCACAGTTATAAAAGTACTTATTTCAAATTACATCATCACTTGTTTCTACTACACAGAGTTGGTCAACTTTTTTTCCTTTATTTGGTCAACTATAAAGTTAATCCAGGTCAGTGGTCCCTGAAGTGGGGTCCATACACCCAAGGGAGCATGAAAGAGACAGACTGAGGTGCAGGAAAAATATTTTTGTACACTTAAATACAAATGTTTTTTAAATAAGGTTTGTTTCATCTTTATATCATATTGGGTTTATTTCATTTTTTGTGTATGCTTTATGATGTCCATGATACATTAGCACAGTAGCACATACATTTATAAATACATACTCACATATTGTGTGTGCATTTGTATTACTGCTAGGGTTGTACAACCAAAAGAGTTTGGGGAGCTGCTCTAAATAGTGCATCCATTCAAGAGTAACATTCCTAATATCTGTAAAGTATTTAAACCCTTCTCAAACACCCAGAGGCACCACAATTTTCTGCTCCATCTCCAAGCCATACCAAACAACAACAGACAATTCAGTAATAGTATCATTTAAATGCATGTACCTGTAACACAACCAAATCCTAGCACACATTCAGTTTTCTCTTTGTTACTTTATAACCCCTGAACACAGATAATCCATTTTCAAGTACTCAAGGAAAAGGAAGGTTTTCAACCAGCCTAGCTATTAAAGCCTTCGAACTGGCTAGATCAAGGCAAAGGCTTTTATGGACGTGGAATGAAAAAGAAAGGGAGGGATATTTCTGAAGCTTGTACACAGCCACCACCACTTGACCATGACAGAGCAAGTTTCTTAAGATTTCAGCATGCTTAGCCAAAGCAAGCCTCCTGTCTCACCCTTTAAAAAAAACACAAAACACCACCACAAAACACTTTCATCAATATACATAAAGATTTTCAAGATTCAGAAGGTAATACCTCCAGAGTAGTTATTTTTCTACTCAGTTCTATTTAATTATCTATTATTCCTTTGTTTTTAGAGTAATACTAATAAGAACAGCACAGAGGTTGGCTTTTGCCTATCAACCAAAAAAAACCAACCCAGAGTTGAGGTCCTACTCCTGATACAGCCTTGAAGGGAAATGCATATGGAGTAACACTCAAAAAACCCATCTTGCATAGCTCCAAGCCTCCATCAACCTCTTGATTACAGTACCTCACTGTGGTTTTGGTGGGGATGCATTGTTTATTTCTTTTAAACCCCATCTAAGGGCAAGGTGTGACCAGAGGTCCTTGAAATACACCAGCACATGGTGCCTGCAGCCCGAGGAGGGCCTCCACACGCCAGACACTGCACCTCAGCAGACGAAGCCCGTCCAGATGGAGCTGTTTGCTCCAGCCTACATCACACCTATTTGCCCAGATTTCTGATAGTTATTGTTTAACCCATTTGTGTTACCTCTGAACACGAGGAACTTAAGCTCCCAGGCCAGACGCAGGCAGCCCAGTGCCGCTGGACGAGCCAGGGCTCGCCCCAAGGCCTCACTGCGCCGGGCCCCGGCTCCGGGCACAGCCAGAACCCCCGACCCCTCGCCAATACCAGCCGAGCCCGGCTCGGTTAAACTCACCTCGTCGTAGCTGCATCTCTCTCCCCAGTCTTCCCCCACCTTAAAACCTCGAATACCACCCCAACCTCGCTGGCCGCACCCAGGCGTGGGGCCAAGGCCGCCCCCGACCGCACTTAACCCACCCCTGCCCGGGCAGGGCCTCACCCCACACCCTTCCCCAGCAAAACCAGCACCTGGCGTGACCTTCAGGTGCTAATCGAAATAGAGTCACTTAAAAAGCAATTTTTAAAAAGTCCTAAACTAAAAACTTCACACTTTTGTGCAACTCAACAATAAAAAAGTGTTTTAGAGGGCCTGAATGCAAATAATTTCTATGCAAACAGGAATGGAAAAAAAACCCAACCACTTTAACAATTCCATAGACAATACATTTTAAACAAAAATGAAATATATATGCACATAATCTAGCAGGCTACATTAAAAGGTACACATGAGAAAACACTTTACATATAAAGGGACCTGGCATGTTTCCATTCAGGGGAAGAATTTCCATGGCTTTTCAGTACCGGAGCAGGTGACTGCTTTCCCAACGTAATCTTTTCATGCTGCTAAAATAGCATCATGTGGAACAGGGCATGTACATCTCCTGTTTCTTCTGCACTGCTGCCCAAACACCAGCCATGTCAGGGTGCAGCGGTGGGCTCCTCCATGGGGGAAAGGCAGACCCCAATGGTGCCCGCCCGGCCTGGCCCAAGCACCTCTTGTCTATTAGGGCCAGGAGTAGTCTCTCCATACAAACAAAAAAAGTAATAAATAAGTAAATAAAGCCAGAGGGCAGTGGGTGGCTTCGTAGTCTCACCTCTCCTTCACACAGGAGAAGCCCTCAGCACTCACCCTCAGGCCTCTCCAGCCAAGTGAGGGTGGCCCCAAGGCCTGGGATAAGGGGCATTGCAGGTCACAGCCTCCCTGCTGGGCTGCAGACATATTAAAAGATAATATTTTAATATGATATAAAATAATATGATAGCTAAGGGACTGCTTAGGATGACAGAGGCCCAGCTGCCTCCAGCCTAGGAGCCAGGGGCCTGCCTGGGGCCTGGGGCCAGCCTGCAGTGGGGAGGATTGCAGCTTTCATGGCAGCCTGCTTCTCCCGCCTCGCTTAGCACCTACTCACCTTTCGGTATTAAAAAAGAAAAATGTAAGCTGATAAGCCATCCCTAGGCAGCCTTCCCGTGCTGCCCAAGACAGCCTCTGTGGCTGCAAAGATCCTTCAATAACCTGTCAAGAACTGATGTCGCTGTGTAAAGAGCTGTTTGTCCCCATATCTCATTTTAGACGGGTGTACGTGCTGCTTTCATATCCTTCAGCTCAGCCTAACATTTGCCCTTTCATGTTCTCCGTTTAAGCCACTGGGAATTCAAAGCTATTTCAAAGCATAATTATAGCAATCTGCATATAAAAGGCTATATGTCCTACGGAGGGTTCAGTGGAAAAAAGCAAACTCCTCGAAAGAAGAAAATTAAGACTAAATCCCACAACTAAGATTCAGTAAAGTTAATTCATTTTTCATCAGATGTGAACAGTCTGTGGATTCGTAAAGCCACCAGAAAATTGTCTAAGCGAGTCAGTCTGCATATGTAAAAAAACAAAACGTGGCTGCTATGGAGGGCTCACAATCTCAAAGCCTGATGCTGGCCTGGGTGTGCAGCAGTTCCTTTATTGACCTCAAGACACCTTGCAAGGTGGGTTTGTTGAAGTGAGGTCTGGAGGACCCTCCCAGAACTTAAGCACTTTTCTTCTTGGGGGCTGTTGAAGAAGGAGAGGTCTGTAGAAACACTACTTGCTCAAGACGTTATGGACAAGATATGAAAGAAGACTTTTAAACAGGTACATGCACCAAGACACCTTCGCCCAAAAAATGTTTTTTGCTACAATAATGAATTGCATAAAATTGTTTGAGTTTGACTGTATTATATCATCCTATTATATAACAAAACGGAGACACAGAAATTATAGCTACAAATGCTATAGATGCTGCATCACAGAAATCAGCTCATTTGTAATATTCCTTACACTGAACGTGCAGAGTTAACCTCACAAAACTCATAAAAATGCTAAAAATCATTGGAGTGTTTTTAATTTACCTTACTTGCTTTATGCACTTGGCTTAAAATCTCTCTGACAGTTAGAATTTTATTTTTTTTTTAATTTAAAGTTGAGCTGCATATAGTCACAGGACTTGAGAAACATTATAACAATTTTAAATTGGAATATTTGCAACACAATAATGAGCGCTGGTAATACTGATTTTCTGGGATTATGTTTCAGAGGTGGTTTCCCTACCACACAGCTTCTTCTTCCTCTTTCTAATTTTTCTGGTATTATGTTTTCTGGGAATTATGTTTCTGGGATTATGTTTCAGTGGTTCCCCTACTATATAGCTGCTTCTTCTCCCCAATTTTCCAGTCTCTTTCCTTGCCTCCCCCCTCCTCTCCGACTTGTCATCACACTCTCCTTCATGCTAGTCACTTTTCAGATCTCCCTAAGCTCAGTCTCCTTCATCAGCTTCTTTCATCTTCATAAATTTAGACAGTGTGTAGAGGTTGTTTCCAAAGGAACGTAAAAGCACTGGAAAAGCAACTCCAGTGGAGCTGCCTTTTGCCTCTCCCACTATCTCCTGTAAAAGCATCCAGCCATTTCACCCTCCCTAGGTTACATGCCGCAGGCAAACCCACGCCTTGCTGGTTTTCTAGGAAGAGCCTGGTAATCATCATTTGGCTGAGAAGGACCTCACAAAAGGTAAAACTAATATTCTCAATCATACCAAAGATGAGAGAATTTGCATCCTGGATACTTAGAAATGCAGAGATATATGACTTTTCTATAAAGATACACTGTGACGAGGCTGGAACACGAGATTGCCTTTTAATAATGGCAGATGACAATAGTCTGGATCCTCAAAGGTACTGGAACAAACTGGTCTAGTGGGAGGTGTCCCTGACATGGCAGGGGGGTTGGAACAGGATGATCTTTAAGGTCCCTTCCAACCCAAACCATTCTATGATTCTATGAAATCAGTAAAAAAATAGGAAATATACAACTAACAGTTCTATATTTATAACCTCTTAGTAATAAAATGCATGTCTGTTAATGTTTACCACGTTTGTTTTTTCTCTTCTCTGAGAAAGATATTGCATAGATTTCTAAATTGTAAGAAAGAGCTTTCAATACAGGTTCAGCTGATTAAATTTTCTAGGCCAAACTAGAGTAGTGAAATAAATAACAACAATTGTTTACTTTTAAACAAACTTTAAAACATCCCTTTGATTATAGGCAATTCCAGTGTGAGCATGTATTGGTAAACACGTATCACAAAAAATAAAATGCTGGCAAAAAGATTACAAGTAGAAAGAGAAGATTTCTCGGAAGTTCAGGAGAGGCAGCATCCAGTCCTGATTAAAAGTGTTTTCTTGCTTTTTATTTGCAAGTGCCATAATTTACCTTTATTTTTAAATCCTGTATATTTTAGAAAATGGATAACTTCAGGCTTTTAGCATGGAGGCATTGAAGCATATGGTAATCCCAGTCCCAAACACTAAAATGTGCCTGTCTGTGCCAACTCTTAATTACCAGCTCATTAACACTCAGGTGTCAATTGCTGGTGGCAAAGGCAATACTCAGTTGGCCTGGTTTCTGTCATGCACGGTGTAATTAAATTGACCTCCGCAAAAGGAGCCCAGTAGTTGCCTGATACCACTTGGACACCGATTGCCGCACTAATCACAATCGTGTAATTTAGTGAATCACACAGTGTAATGAGGGAAAGACTCTGGAGAGTACCAAATTGTACTTGCATATGTAATAATGACTTTAAGGACAATTAGGGAAATAATCGCTGCTCTGTTTTCTTCCAAGCTAATAATGAACTGCCGTAACTGTTTGAGTTTCTGTTGTTGATTTTAAACCTTAGCTGCTATCTTCTATTTTAAAATAATGGTTAGCAGCAATTAAAAAGTAAAAAAAAAAAGAAATTAAAATGAATAATTAATACCAGTAAAAAAGCTCCATCTTCATTGTTAGTAGCTCCATGAAAGCTTATAGTTTCAACTATTACTGGCTGCCTAGCTCTTACCTGATAGACCTGTGTTAGATTATGTGTCCCAAGGGAAATGAGGGATCAAATATACTTCCTTGGGACTTGAGAAGTTGGGGGTCCTAAGATTGAGTTTATTGTATTGAAGTTTTGCCATTTAAATGAAGTATCAAAATTTGGGGCATAGTTATCTTTAGCTCCCTCTTGGCCAGGTAAGCAGCACCAGCAGTCATTTCAGTGCTGCTTCAATTTCAGCTTCCCCTGATACTCTTATCTCTTTCTCTATATTATTTAGCACCACCCTGCTACATCCTAATGAGGTCACCTAATGTCGATGTCTAAACTTGGATGGGATGGATTTGGTCTATGACACGTAACCACAATGCAGACCTGTGAATTTCTGAAAGGTGAGCCACACCTTAACTTCTGCATTTTGTCTTCTTAAGTTCTGAAGGCTGTGAGTCCCCAGACAGATCTTTGGTCTTACACAAGTACTGAAATTCTGGGCTTTAATATTTCTGTGGAGGAAAGGTCTAATCTTCAACTTTTTTCATCTCTACTCATCCTCTGCCAGCAGGCCATCTTTCCTACGCATCTTTTATTCAGCACCACTGAATTTCAGTATAGATTGTGTGGATTAGCTTTCCATTGCTCATTGTTGGGAATTTCCCCTCATGGTCCTCTGTTTTCTTTTGTCTAAATCCTGCTGTGGACTTTAATAATTAAACAGTAAGATCAGTGTGGTGAGGGCATCTTTTATTAGTGTGTTTGTGCATTCACTAGCACAAGCAGCTCTGCCTGTGAATGGGTCTCTTCTGTGCTATTGTTTTACCAATACATGACACATGCAAGTAACTTTTTTATATATAATACATAATGTCAAGTATATTCTCACGGGGACATTGCATGGTGTCAATTTGTTACAAATGCTAAAACTAATACGTAAAAATTGAAGACTCTGCTGCAGGTAATTTACATATAAGAAAAATCTGGATCATAGATTTTTCTTCGACACTGATGGCAGTGGGATATCTGAGCCCTGGGCTTGTGTACAATTAGTTCAGTTGTCATGGTGAGTGGTTAAAAACTACCGTGAAAGAGTGCAAGCCATCTGATGAATAGTTACTGAGCTGGGAGAAGAACAAAGATTTTTTTTAAAGTAAAAACTTTGGTTCTCTGTGAGTGAGGTAGACAGATTTGCTGACAAGTTTATGCAAAACACGTAGAAGGAGCAAAATAATTTCTAGAGATGTTACAAAATCTAAAGAATAGATGAAAGCGTTTTGTCGATGATGTGTTTATTAAAGATTGTGAATTCTGGAGAAGCGATCCATCTAACAAGAGAAAGCAGTGCTGTGCAGAGATTAGGAACAAAAGGGAAGGATCTTTCTTGAAGAGTGACAGGCCATCAAGGAAAGACACTTTCCAGTGAAGTGCTAACAGATGTAGCATGTGAGGCTCAATCAGTTGAAAGGTACCCAATCTACAAACAAGAGGAATTCAACACTGTTTCATGCATAAGTTCCTACCTGCAAAACAGTCTCAGCATGGATTTCATAAATATGCAGCTCAGGGAGGAAGAAAAATTCACGGTACCTTCCCAGCAGACATTTGTAAATGTATCATGTGTTTGTTGAACAAAGAAAGCTTAACATTGAAGTAAAGATGATGGAAATACTGCATCCATAACTGTGGGAGAAAGGAAGCTGGACTCTTTTTTAATGTACTAACTCACTTTTGAAAAACATTCAGTATGCCTGGCACCCTTTGACTTCTGGTTGCTCAGAAGTTTTTAAAATCAGTCTTTGGAGATATGAAGTATTTTTAGATAAAAAATGCATTAAACAACTCATTTCTTTTCTGTTGTGAGTTATGAAGGGGCCACTCTTCAGCCTGAGTACGGACCAAGTGAAGGTTCTGTACGAACAACCTGCTCCCCAGTTCATTCAAAGAAAGGTAACCACAAAGTGGCTCCACAGTGAAGTCCCAGTGAAGTGAGCTCACTGCGCTGAGAAGCAGGTGGTGTTATCCCCAAATATGAGGGTTAGCTGTAACCTTCTGAAACTCCAAACTTTTGCTTGTTGTCGTAACTATTACTTAAGCACACGCAAACAATCCTAATGAAAATGCCTGACATTTAAAAGCATTTCCCATTCACTTTTTGAGAGGCACAATACAAACTCTGGCAGAAGTACTGAGGTATGTAAATGATGCTCATAAAGCACTTGCCCCATATTCCTTTCATGACGTTGTGAGTTATTCATTCACCACCTGCATTGTCTATATCACTCCATTTCTGTTTTGTTTTGCTTTCTTCCCCTGAGGAATCAGGCCCTCATTTTTGTCAGTGTATGTTTATCCCCTCCAACACTGACTGCTGCTCTTCCTGATCATGACAGCTGCTGGTGATTTAACGTACAAATGGCAGCCAGAAATCAGCAGGCCACAGAGTGTCATTTGTTATGCCATTTTGTCTTTAACTCCACACACTCTAAGGGCAATAAAGAGAAGGATGGTGCTGATATAATTCAAGGTGATGAGCAGATTCTTCTAACTTGAATGGGCTTCTTGTGATCTTCCATATTATTTAAGGGTTTGAAGCCTTCTGAGATTTTGATCTTTTAAGAAAGCCATTTTCTCTAAGTTTAGCTTCTGTATGTTGAGTAAGTGCAAGGGTGTTAAAATACAAGATCAATCTAGAGAGATATTCTCAGCAAAAATGAACAGTCTCTGTTGCTCTCTTCTTCAAAAGCCCCAAGGGAACACAAATCCTAGGAGCAGGATGGGAGCAGGGAGAGATCTTAGAGCAATATAGATTGGAAGCAATATAGTCTGGATGGCTGCTGAAAAATTGACAAACTTCTGGTATAATCGGCTTATATCAAGAGCATAGAGTGATTAATTCATATAGCCTTTTATGTTGTCTCATTTCTTCTTCTCTAAGTTGTGAGTTCTGTGCTATGACTTTGAGAGGGACAACCTCGTATCTCACTTTTTAATTCAGTTTGTATTCATTGAGTATTTATGTATATTCACTCAACTATAAAATTGTAGTTCCACATAGATGTTTGGTATTTTGATTAATGGCTCAGTTTACCTTCTTTACAATGGGCCTGGCACAAATACACACTAAGCTAAGAACCTACCTTTATTCTCCTTGGTTTATTTAGACTGAATTTAAATTGCAGTATGATTTTGCCTGCACACCAATAAGTGTACAAAATTCTTCAAATGAATTTATTTTCATATGTGTCCTACAGTTTCTGTCATTATCTTACTTGTTCAAGGTAGTGTCAGGCCAATGTAAGTGTCTTGGAGGAGGAGAAGACTGGTGAAAGAGGGAGAGAAAAACGGTTACACGTGCAAGGCTTTCCTTTGTAAGAGCAAACCAAGACCCAGAAGATAAAACAAGGACCTTGAGTAACATTACTGACACCATATGCACAGGAAATGTTCTTGTTTGATTTATTTGAAACAGCTATTATTCTGCAATCTAAATACTCTAGTATTTTACAGTAACATAACATCAAGGAAATAAAATTATCAAAACAAAAGCCCATCTCAAAGTGAAATATTCCTTTTACCATCCTCTTTTGAATCTCTCTCTTACAATGGAGACGTGTTGTGCCTGGCATTATCACAGTCTTTAAGAACAGGTTAGGTAAAGGTGTATTGGGAATGACCTCCCAGCGTCAGGCTGCTGAGCTCAGGGCTGGGGACTCCCTCAGGACTGGTGCTCCCTGGGGGTATCATCCCAACACCCCTGCCAGGAGCAGAGCAGGCAGAGAGTGGCCAGGAACAGCTCCAGCCCTGGTCATCAACCACCTCTCTGGGGACAGGGCTGGGCCAAGGAAGGGCTGGAAGATTGGCCCATGGATGGAGGTCAGCATCAGGTCTGGTGAGGGGAACTAGAGTGAGACATAGCCCCAAGATACCTGAGGCCATTGAAGTAATCCAAGGGAGCCAGAGGGGTGAGCAAATCTTCTTTTTATACCAGCAGTTCTGTATGCTACATTCTCATTTTATTTTTCCTCTGTGTGTTTCCAGTTTATAATGCCACTGTGCAGGTTCTTATTCCAGGGAAACACTGAGGAAGGATTGTTTCCCAACTTAACTGGTACAGTAATTCTGTTGTCATTGATAGGATGACTTAGGAAAGACTTACCTTCCCAAAACTTATCCGGTTGTCGAGAATCTCTGAATTTTCAGTATCTGCCAGGTAAATACCAGGTAAGCCCTTCCCAGTAATGTGCTATGTTGGTGTAGGATTTTTAGACTGCCCTTGCCACCATTATGTCTGAGTATTTTCTGATAATACATTCATCTATATGACTGACATGTCAGGTGTGATTTGCTCTCTTGATCTCTCCCTTTGGCAAGAGGACAAGCTCTCTTATCATTCTGTTGTAAGCTCATGTCGCTCTGTGTGTCATCTACACATACCTACTGAGCAAAATTTTTTATACAATACTAAATACACACTGAGAATCAAGCAAATTAGTCTATATTTAATCAGTGATTAGCTGCAGGAAGAACTAGAAGAGTATGTAGAAGAACACATGCCTAGTTCCTGCACCAAGTGATGTTTAAATACTTTTGTAGACTGGAACAGCAAACAAGGAGATAATCCTTCAACTTGCTGTTTAGAAACTCTTCTAAAGTGGATACGTATGCAGGAATTATCTGAGATGAAGAGAACTGAACATAGATTTGTCACATCCTGAAAAAATATTCCAAAAGTCAAACCATCTGCTCTGGAAATCTTAGGTAGTCTTTAACATCTTAACAAACATCTTAACAAAATAGGATCCTATTTTTAGATTTTCTGGGAAGACATGTATTCAAACAGAAATCTACCAGAGAAAGAAATGCTGATAGAGGCCCTTTTCATACCATACTGATCTTAGTATTTGCCCACAATGTTGGCCGCTGAGGACAAATGCTTCTTTTATGATGGGATCTAGACCCAGTTCTCTTTTCCCAACCCTCCCTAATCATGAAATCCGAAAGGATTTAGACTCTGAGTGGAAAGATGAAGAGCTCTTCCTTTTTCTCTTTGAAGCTGTCCCATTTTGCAAAGAATAATTACATATTCTTTTGACAGAGAGACCAAGGGCACCAAATTACGTATTGCTCTCAAGACTACTAGTTAGCTCATTAACCTGCATGTGGGGAGAGCTCTGTATTGTAGCACCCATGTGGTTTTACATTATTTTATATAATATTCACTGTTGTTCTTTTCTTATTATTTTGATTTAGCAAATGGGTTCTATTCTCACCTCTGCAATAAACTGTGTTAAGAAATTTCTCAATTATGCTTCAGTAACATAAGGATAGTGATACAGGCATCTGTCACAACACTGGAGTATATTTTCCTTACTAATAAAGGATATAAAGTGCATAGAACAGCAGTCAATAGAAATCTAACTTTAAAATAAATGTTTTTTTCAATTTTCAACTATTCACAGATTTTCCAGTGATCAAGGTTATTTTTTGAATGAGAACAGTTTGGGTTTGTTTTTTTCTCCTGAAGCTTTAGCTCTGTGAATATGAGCAACATGCTTATTAGCTGAAGTTGTAGATTTCACTCTGGAAATGAAGAATTAAACACCTAACAAGTTCGTAGGGAAATGGTGGTTTCCAGTTTACTTCAGATAGAATGGAAAGACATTTCCCCAGTCCAGTAAAACACTATACAGACTTAAAGTATATTCTGCTACTGCATTTTATGTCCCTGTCCCTGTACAGTAGGAGGATTGGAAATTATTTATATAAGAAACAAAAAAAGATAAGCTACCTGCTTTTGCCTGGATTTTTTTCTGAATAAGTGGTACTCCTTGAATCAGTTTTACTGAAAAACACAAAATTTTATTTCATTCATAATAAAATGACATTAATTCCTGTGTTGCCCCACATGAAGTGACAACAGGAATTAAAGTAGCAAAATTAAACCCAGAAACCTTAATATTTGTTTATATTTGATAAGAACTAATTCAACTCCACCTATCATTATAAAGGTAAATTCAAAAGTTAGACTGGTATGTCTATTACTTAACTATGCATAATGCCAGGACCCCCCCAAAACCAGCTGTCATAAATGGTGAAAAGCACAATGAAGTAACACCCATTCAAAAGTAGTATTTGAAGCAGAATATAATAATATATCTGGGAATAAAGTTTGTGAATTGTTAAGCTTTCACAACAGAATGAGAAACCCTCCTGGGGGTTTGATTTTGGGGACTTGGGGCTGGCTCAGCACATCCTACTGGGAACTGTGAGGAGAGGCTCCCTGACATGCCATGGGGTGTCCCACCCCCAGCCCACTGTCCTAGGACTGTCTCTGACCCTGGTTCCCTGCACTGGGCCTGATCCTGACCCCCACCCGTGGGCCTCTCTCAGCCTCAGCCTATCCCTGTCCCCAGAGAGGTGCTGAGTGCCAGGGCTATCCCCTGGAAATAGGTGTAAGAAAGAACATACTTCACATGCCATCAGTTTTCAACTCAGCTGTGATTGATCCAATTTAAATGTGTTCTTGGGGTGTCAAGGAGCAGATTTATTTTTCATTTGGGGGGTTTTGTTTGTTTGTTTAATTTTTAACAGATCATTTCCAGAAGCTCAGTGAGGTTTAATGACATCATTACAAGGTATATTGCATTTTCTCCCTAGATTATATTAATTAACTATCTTTCACTCCCAGCACTCTATCTCTCTTCTCTTTCCCTGTTGACAGTGAGAATATAAATCAAACCCAGCCTCTCACAAAAACTGAATGGCCATGAGCTCCAAGGGCATCATTTAGCCTCATCTTCAGGGGGTTGAGCAGGAGAATGTTTGCTTGCATTCATCATTTTTTTTGCAGATAGCATAAGCCACAACAAATATATTGCTCTCGTGGTGAAATCTTTCTCTTTTGCGATATTTATGTTCCTAAACAAAGCACTATTTAAGTACCAATTAACATAATCCGTGAGACTAGAAAAGCAAGGAACGTTCTGTCTCTCTCTTCTCTCTCTTTTTCTTCTGCACAGAGGAACAGTGCCCCATCACTGCTCTTCTGTCAGCATCCTATAGTGTTTCTGCCCTAAATTGTTCTGATACCTATCTAGAAAAGCTGTAGTGGGGATGGAATTCCTAGCTAATTTTGACATCAGGCTTCATCTAGCTCTTTTTTCTGTTTTATTCTCATCAGATAGGAATACCCACCCTGCACTGAGGGGAACATGCAAACCGTTTTTACTAATTTTATACTCCAAGCAAAAGTTAGACCAGAAAAGAAAGGAAACATATTTCAGTCTAGGCTTGAAAAGAGGTAATGTGCTTAGGATCTGTTTGTTACCTTCCAAAACAAAAACTTTCTGAAACATTCCTTGTTGAGGTTGGTAGTTTCTTTGATTGCTTTGCTCACATTTACATCCAACAGCTATAGCAGTGTAAGAATACTCTGCTCCAATGAATTTTTAATTCTCTGCCCTTCTGCATGGTATAAACATGAATTTATCTTTTCAGGACTGCATTTCTGTCTCTGTCTTCTTAGAAAATTTGGACAGTGATATCATTTAAGTTCTTGTGTTATTTTGGTTTGAGACAAAATTGTTAGAAACATGTCCGTAAAACAAACCGACATGTAGCCATGTCCAAATTTCCAAACTTGATTTCACAGCTTGGTAAAAGCAGAGCTAGTGAAGTTTCCCCTTTTCTGGTGTCAATTTTATTGTCGGCTGCTCTTGCTTAAAAATGCATGTGCATAAAGAAAGAAATGAAAACTTCCTTTTGCTTTCCTTCAAATCGCTGTGGCTTGGGCCATTGCTTTTAATGGATTTAGGCTTTGATGCATAAAAAATACAATTTGGTTTTGCAATCTGAATGTTTGGATCCAAGACTTCTAAAACTTAAGGTTGGTTTGGTTACATTCCCTTTATCATGTTGTCATAAGGCTCTAATATACAATAGATTACTCATCACTGTTAGTGCAGTTCAAGGATGAGTTATCCAAAATACACTTTTATGTTGAGCATCAGATGAACTTTAGTTTTTGAAGTGATCATATTGGACAAATACTGCTTCATTAATTGTTCGACTGAACCAAATTTTCCATGTTGTGTAATACACATAAATATTTTAGTATCCATTCACCTATTGTCGTCAGCTCTCTTCAGTAAGAATGGTAAACGTTATCTGAATCCTGTTTGCCATTTTTGACTTCTTCTGACTGACTAAAGTGGTTAACATCCAGAGGACACTTTAATCAGTGCTGACACAGTGAACAAGAGAGCTTTAGCACAGTATGTTTCATCTTGACTCAGCAAGATTTCCAGCACTTGCATTTGTACATTTTTGACAGGATGCTTCCTAAATGAAGCATTTGCCTTCTGGAGAACTACACCCACATAGATTTCATTTTTCCTGATGTCTGTCAATATCATGAACTTTATTAACAAATTCAAATTCAAAAACAATTTCAATTCAAGAAAGCTGTTCAAGTTAGTTCTTGCTCATTTCTTACATATGAGGATATCTACAAAACCACAGATGCTCAACAATGGATTTTGATGGATGTGTGTATTTGTTTCTATATATGTATCCACTTCATACCAAGACAGATTAGCAGATTAGAGACAAAATCAAACGAAGGAGCTCTTTAGGAAGAATTTGAGCTCTGATTGTAGGGATCAGTGCAATGGATTTAACTCACAGTTTCAGAATTTCTTATAGCATAATATTATAATAAAGTCTTACTGGCTGCCTTTTACATTACTGCAAATAGAATAAACAACTTTCTATTACTTGTAAGACATCTGATGCCAATGCTTTGCAATCAAATTGCAATAACTACATGTATATCAAAGATGCTTATTTTGGCCCCTACATCTTTGTATAAATTTTAATTCAAAAGTCCCAATGCCATAAAACTCGAGACTTGAACATGGAACAATGGCATGATATGACCAGCTTTATCCATATAAGACATACAAATATTTAACAGCCTTGCAAAATTGCAATGACAATTTATCAGCCTAGGAAGACTATCTATTTATCCATCCTTTACCCTGAGCAATGATAGTACTTAAAAAAGGAAAAAAAAAAAAAAAGCCTACTATGAGCTGGTAAAATTTTGAAATGTGTGCTTGGTCATGGGTATAATGCATGAAGAGGGCCTGAATTCAAATCTCGAATGAAAACCCCATTCTACACTAAGGAACGAGTCTAACTTTTAGCATTATAAACCTGTTTCTAACCTTCTGTTTGCATTTACTGATAGGAGTTACTCCTGTAAGGAAAAAATCCAGTGGCAATTTACCAGATTTTGAACTATAATTATACACACACACACATATCTCCCCCCACACATATACGTTTACTACAATGCAGGAAGCATAATCTTTATAAATGGTATTTATCTGTGCATTGTCATTCCACTTAATTTTGCAACAATACTCACGAAAAATTACTACACCTTGTTCAAATCAGCTGAGAATATATTAACGGAAACAACCTTTTTTCTTTTTTTTTCTTTCGCTTAATAGGCAGCTTAGCAAAAACTTCCATTAAATAATTGTAATTTTATTTCAAGTAGTGAAATGGGTTTGTATTTCTAAGTTTTGGAAGAATCTATCTGGAAGAAAGTAAAGCCTGGTTTTGGAGAAATTGAAAAGGCAAACTGCTTAGAAATCCATTGCTACATATCTAAATCAGGAATTAAAAAAAAAAAAAAAGAAAGATTTACAGATCTGATTCCATTTTGTTATCCTTTAATAAGACCCTGTCTTCTGTGCTGGACCTCTTAATTTACTCCAAAGTCAGTTCTTCAAACAGACAGCTTGTTCCATTATGCTCATAAACTGTAAATTTAAACATTAAATATTGCTTCCGATACCTAATTGAAGGATAGAACATCCTCATCCCTACAGCTGTGTACAGATCACATCCTCCAAAGCTCAGCATGCCCTATAAGGAACATTAGAGAACAACAGGACTGAGAGGCTAGTCCATGCTTTTTCTCTGAGGCAAGTTTAAGTACACTTATGTCATCCCTGACAGGTATTTTTTAAACTATTCTTGAAAACCTTTAATGAAGGAGGTTTCACAACCTTCCTTATTCCAGCTTATGGAGATAAATATTTCCCATTAACATCCAATCTAAATGTTTTCTGACTACTTCAGGTTACTCCTGTGTCCAATATACAAATCAGAGTCCTTAGACATTTGCATCCCATAGGCTTGAAGGAAGAGGCAAATACAAAAGCTAATGTTTAAAGGCATTTACATACCTACCACTGCAATAGGCACCTAGTAGCATGATGGAATATATGGGAGATGCTGAACAACTCAATGGGAGTTGGCTGGATGACACAGGTTATCTTCCCCACTAAAACAAAGAAACAAGAGAAATTGAGCCTCTCTACTGCCCAATATGCTTCTCAGCACTTCTCTTGAGACACAGCAGCTATGTACTGTTTTTTAATGTGCCCTAAAGCTTGTGTGGTCAAATGTTATCACACTGAAATCCACAGTGAGATAGGGAGATCAGCAAAAGCTATGGCTTTAAATATCTTGGGAGCCCAGGCTGTAGTACTTTGAAACTTCTTTTTCCTCAATAGTTCTGCTGTGTCTATCATGATTCCCTCTGGGACTCTCCCAATGAACTCAGAAGGATTTCTGTGCCTACATGGACCAATGTCTACATTATTTAACATTAAAAGAAGAAAAGAAAAGAAAGGGATATGTTACCACACACACTGTTCATGGAAAGAGTTCAGTTATGGAAATCAGCTACAGGGTATGACATGGTTAAATTTTTCAGAAGAAATGACATGCAAAATGTGAAGGCAGTTTCATTAAATAAAAACACTTAAAGTGGCAATGAAATAGAAAGGAAAAACATTTCCTTTTTCTCCCAAACACTGAAAATAACTGTAATTTACAGTATATGCCTAATATTAAAGATATTTGGAAATAAAGAAAAAACTATTCTAAGAAGGGCAGGACTTTCTTGCTGTAAAAGCAGAAAGAAGAATTTAACAAACTCCTTTAAATGAAGTATTTGTCACAAATTTCATTGCTTTTCTTCATTAAAATGAACAAAGCCTGTAGGTGACTAAAAGTCCTGCCAACTACAGCTAAAGAAGCATTTCACTGTTGTGTTTTCTCAAATCAATAACTAATGTTGGTGCTTTTTTTTGAATTGTTTTGTATAACACATATGTTTTCAAATGGATGCCACAAAATATTTTGTAGTTATACAAATATGCTGGACATACACATTAGAAGTGTTTAACAAGCATATTTTTCTGTTCGGAATATTAGATTAACAACTTCAGGGCTCGGTCCAACAGCTGTTTGTACAAAGAGCTCTGGCAATTTGATCAGGAGTCTTGTTTGGATCCATAGGAGGATGGTTTCCATACAGATGATTTACATACTTCTATCTAATAGAAACTGTCACTACAGACAAACCAACCAACCCAAAAGGAAGAAACCCAAACTCTATTATGGCATAGCAGTGGCTAAATTCAGCTTCTCTCCATTCATCCTGTGGCAGCATTGGTCGAGCTATCAGAATTTCTATATAACAGGTGATCCAAATTTCACTGCAATCAATAAAGTTTTCTCTTCTTACCTAATATTGAATCATTGCTAGGAACTTGTTCAAATTTGGCAAGACATTGGTTGGTAACACAGTGTTCTCTTGTTTGTTTTCAATATTTGACATACTAAGAAACAGTAGGGGGAAAAAAACCACAATACAAAAAGAAAAAAAAAAAGAAAAAAACATTTTACTAGATTTTTACATTTAGTAAATAGTACTTAAACTCCATGGACATGAAAGTAATTTTAAACTTTACTCTTGAAATTTTAACTTTTTCAATATTTCATAGAAAAGAAACGCTCTAAGATACCATTTCAGACCACAGAATTATTACAGAACATAAAGATTATACGCAAGGGCTTAATCCTTTTCCCAACAAAGACAGTAACCAACCCCATTTCAACTCCAGTGGGAGAGGGGTCAGCTGAGAATGTGCCATGTTCCTAATTTCAAATCTCCTTTTTGATAAAAGAGTCAATAGTTTGTCCTATACTTTGCCTTTGTAATTTGAATTCTATCAACAACTATTCCTAGCCACAAGAGAAATATTTTTAGGCAATATATTTGTATAGTTTCACAAAACTATGTCCGAGAGAGATGTGTGGGTGTTTGTGTGTGTGTGTGTATGTATGTACGTACGTATGTATGTATGTATGTATGTATGCATACTGATGAGTTTGGGATGATTTTCTTAAAATACTTAACTTCACTTACATTATATCTTACATTGCAAAATGTACAGACACCCAGTGTTCTTTTTAACAACATATACAGGTGAGTTTATAGAGCCTTATAAAAGATTTTGTGATTCCAAATTAAAAACCATAGAAATATAATCAAAATAATGAAGAGTGATTTATACCTCTGATAGTACATAGCGCTCATTCTGGTAATCTTGACAGCTGCATCTTTGGCATTGAAAATTCATTACAACTTTTAGACAAAATGTTGTTGCTTACAGCTTNAAATGTTTTTTTTTTCAGCTTTTTTTTTTTTTTAAACAAGAAAAACAGGATTGACCAAAATACGAATATTGGGGAAGTACTATTAAAGGTTTATTTTACTTCTGTTTTTAGCAAGGATAGCTTAGGAACCCTGAATTACCTTCTCGCTTTAGTGTATGGTGTAGACTGTATGAATCCATTTAAAAATCAACTAAGTTGTACCACGTTTTTCGGAAAATTATATATAATA
>VYZX01011968.1:1966-12915 GCA_013401335.1 Brachypteracias leptosomus
CCAACAGACAAATACAAAAGTGATGTTACGACCTGGCTGTAAAGAATTCAGGAGGAACTGAAGCACAGGCTATACATCCCCAGACACAAAGTCAGAAGAAGGTTTTTCTGATAGTACAGATAACTTTTCAAACAAAATTAATACCAGCATTCTCTGCTGGTAAATCACATTTCCCCTTTTCACGTTCAGTACCTTGCAGTTTATTCATTCTCTCTCCTAATCCTTAACGTAAGCAAAATATTTAAACTGTGAACTTTGTGGCCTATCATGAAGTTGCACTTGAACCTTTTATTTTGCTGCTATCAGGCATCATCCTTTTGTATTCTCTTTGCCTTCCCCAAACATGACTTCTGCTACTACTGTTACACTCCAACTATGAAGCAAATTATATAGAAAATATTGTTTTATTTAAGAACTTATTTATTGTCTAGAACAAGTACAAATTGCAAACGATCAACAATTACTCCTGGAGTTTAAAACTGGAATTCTCCATTGGGCTTATACCTAAAATAATCAGTAATATTAATCTATGCATTAATTAGAGTAGTAATGCTGTAAAGCAACACTTTTTCCATTATATACATAGCTGGATTTTACATACCATAGAAAAGTCTAATTTGAGTTTTGTAAAGAATCTAGATTATATTTTCTAGAGGGAAGAATCCATTTGTGACGTGAAAATGTATAAATACTGAGTATTTAGTGCACCTGAAATTGTATTGTCATAATTATGACTAGTATAAACCATTAAACAGGGCTCAAATACTTCATCTAACTATGACATAAGTGGCATAATCCCCTAAGAAGATTTTTCTCTCCAGGAGGATAAATTTTAATTGCATTTTTTGTCAGGAGGAAGAGCTACAGGAAACAATTTGTAGTTACCAAAGCTCTACAGACCAGTAGGAGAAGAGAGACATTCCCAACTGACTCGTGGACCAGGTGCTTTGAAAGTCACGAATGGAAGAATTTCATTTCACAATTTAAAAACATCCAACATACTACATTACTAATTAGCATATACATCTGTTCATTAAAAGGGATTGAGTTTGCCCTATTAGTATGCTTATTGACTGACTTTTATGTGCTTAAGGTGAGGCATGTAAATTTGTACATTGACTTAAAGATCTGGTGAGGGTTTAAGTGAGACAAGCACTCAAAACTTTTGATAGGAGGGTTCACACCACTACTATAGTTACTGACTAGTCCTAGTCTTGCTAAAGAAAAAAGGCATATTCTGTCTTGTTTAGCTAACATCATTTGTATTTTACAGATGATAAATAATACAACAAGATGAACTCTGGTGAGCAAGGCATGAAATGCACAACATGGGCTTTAAGGTAATTACTGGAGTAATTAATGAAGAAAAGAGAGATGAAATAATACATACTTCTGGTGAAGAAAGTGAAAATCAGTTAAGGAATCATTGAGAAGTCAGGGAAAAAGGAAGAAAACAACTTGAAGAAGTCAGTCAGACTTGCCATGGAAGTTCTACACCACTCTCATAAAAAGGTTCCCTTTAAAATAATGTAGCAACTGTATCAGTATTAGGGCAACTAATTTCATATTGAAGGGTATTATATTAAATTGAATCTCAAGTATAAAGTGGCACTTCGATTCCTATTCTTCTGTCAGCATCCTCACTCTTCTCAGGGCACCCTACCCACGCTAAGAAAAGGGTGAGTCTCATGTGAACGCATCACCAAATGAAAATCACTCCCATTTTTGTAAAAAAAATCACATGTTCAGCTATTAATACAGTTGCTATCAATGTCAGGCGTAACCTCCCACCTTCAAAGCACACCTTGATGACATTAATCCAGAATTATTTCATCTGCAGCTAGGGATAAGCTCAACATAATGGAGCCTTTCTAAAGCCAGGTTGATTAAAGCAGCCCTATGAATGCAAACCAAGCTAAAAATAGGTGCTACATTATTTTAATCTTGCTACTGAATAGAAACAAAACATCACAAAATGAAACCAATTTATATTATACAAATTGGTTTCTCTGCTCTGAAAGATCAAAGGAAATGGCAGGGCATTTATTTTATGGGTGTGGGGGGAGGAAAGGAGTTGCAAAACTTGAGGACTTGTTTCATACAGCCGTGCCTTTTACAGAAATACAGGTGTTAAAAGATTTTGTGCAAACACAGCCTAAAGATTTTAAGATTTGGCTTGAAAAGCCTGAAGAACACTAGATTTAACCCAAAAGAACATTAAGCCTTAATAGTACTGCATGCCTAGGCTCACCCACCCTTGTTGAAAGCAGCGTTATTCAAAACAGATGACACATTGTGCATGCTTGGAAATTATGCCTGGCAGATAAAAACATCTTCCCATTCAGCATCCAGTGGCACCCTCGGCACAGATCTCCCTGCCCAGTTCACAGCGTGGTGCCATGAGGATAATGAGCATGACTTCAGTGCAGTCTCACGGGTAGGCAGGAATACAAAAAGATTCACACAGCAGCTTTATGATGGTGTCAGAGTATTAACAAACACACAGACAAAATGCTCCCCAAGAACTGGTCTTTTCTCCCCTGGTCTGCTGAAACACCACACAAAAGGACAGCAGCACACATCCCATCTGACTGCCATTCTCCTTGGGCGACCCTGGGATTCTGTGACCCACTTAGTGCTCACACAAAGCCTTCAACGTATAGACACACATATAGGTTATTTGCTGCATGACTTGTCACTGAGCCACACAATATATAATACACATAAATCACTATGTAAACCGTTTTCTAGCATAACAGTTTGTACAAGTGGCCTCTGAATGCCTCTACTGTAATAACTTTAAATGTTTATCAGGACTTTAAAAGAAGGAATGGCCAACCACCCTCAAACCAGGGAGACTTTGAGTTATCCCACGTAAAAATCCTCCTTTGTGCAGCTCTGTGGCCACCAAGAACAACCTCTCTCCCTTCCTACAGGGTTTCTGTAGGACCACTGATAATGGTCTGGAATCATTCTACATGGATAATCAACCTCATATTAGATCACATGTAAAATGAAAGGTAAGTTTGTCCTCTCGGTGCTTTCCTACCCATATACTCAGATACGTGTACACTGAAGTCAGCCCAGCCCTCCTTTCAATTCAGTGTGTTAGACTGATGAGTTGATACAAAAAAGGATAGTGAAATAGTACATGAAACTAGAACTCAATGTAAAATTGTCCTGCACAATTCATGAACTTCAAGGAAAATACCCACAAAAATTTGCAAATAGTGGACAGATTTCAGGAGGCCTTTTAGTCTTCTAAGAATTAAAAGCATTGATAAAGTCAGAGTGTGGCTTGCCATTGCTGCAAGGAGACTGTTCAAAGGCCTTTCGGACATAAAATGGTGAAGCTGTTTTATCTAAAAGCCAGGAAATCCTTGAGCACGTAATAATCCTCAAGTAAAAAAAAGAAAACATTGAAGCCACAAGTACAAGTGCATTGCACAAATTAACATACTTTAGTCAGCCTTAAACCCACATAATTTGATTTCTCACAGTGTTATTTAGTAAGTTCTTAGGTTCAGCCTTCTGTGAGAAGATAACCACACATGTTCCCAGTTCTGATAGGAAGATTAAAGACCAAATAGCACAAGGAAGGAAAGTCCCACATGACTAAAGTACTCCAGGCATCCAACCCCCACTAAATGAGCATGATCACTGTACTGCAATGACCAGTCATTGAGGTCATTCTGAAATACTGCATCAGCCTAGAAGATAAAAATGGCTTAAATCCCTCAGCCTGAAATCAGGATCTTCTATTTTTCATTGGGATCTGACTATAAGCCACCAATACATTCTGTTGTTCCACAGATGATTTCTCTACAGAAGTCTTCAGAAAAACTGCAGAAATATGCACGAGGAAGCTTCTGTCACAGTACACACTATAATAATCTCAAATCAGTGTGGCACCTTGGTAATGCAGTGACTGAGGATTCAGAAATGCTTTAGACAGGTGAAGTCCTCACTATGTGGCCTATGCACGGCCTCCTGAGCAGAGCTGCAGAGACACATCTTGGAGAATTTTTCACATCAATTAAATTGTATTCGACAATTTGCCTAAAGTAATTTTGGTGAAATAAAATATATTCCTTTATTCCTGCTCCTCTCTCATCTCTCTCAATCTAGATGCATGGCTGCTATAGTAAATAACTTGACAGTTTAGGCAAAAACATTTCACCTGGAATATCAAGAATGACTCTTTCTAGTGAAACTCCATTATTCACAAAGATATTTTTTCTTTTGTTTACCTTTGCAACAAGAAATTATTTTTGTTTAACTCAATTACAACCTTGAGTTATCCTCAATTTCAAATGCTGCCCTTTAATTACTACAGTTATTAAAACTTCAGTTAGAAAATAAGTTACATCAAACAATTGAAAGAAGTGTTCATTTAATAAATCAAGTTTTAAGTATGAAAAGTCACACTTTCTGGTAAAAGGATAAAAGTGCTTTTACACTCACAAGTGTATATGCACGTTCAGTTAGGCAACAACCTTTCTAACAACTGTTATCAGAAAAGAAATATTCAGCTATATTAAGATATCGTTAAATCTATCTAGTAAATTAAGAGAGAAAACTACAAAGATACACAGAGTGTTTGAACTTGTGTTCAAAATACTGTACATTTTGAGTAAGTTTGAGCTTATAATCCTCAAAATTATACAGGCTGGGCTTTTAATGTTGTGTTCAATCAACCTCCTGCTTGTTTTCTCATCAGTGTAACATCCCTGCATAAACACACTGTCAAAAAAATTAAATATATAGTGAATTTTGCGGAGCAGTCACATTAGCTTCAAGAGAGGACACAAAGTGAGGTACTCAATGAACAGTCACTGATTCTGAATTCCATAAATAAGAATTTTAATCTTATCATGTGTTTCTGCACTTATAAATAAAGATCTTGGCATACTTTTGCTCTCCATGGGTTGTCTTCTTACTCTGCACTTATCTTATCATCAGTCCCCCTTGTTGGAAGCTCCTTGTTCATTTTTAATCTAATACTGATTATTATTACCAGAAGGACAGGCAGAAAAGTAGGAGTGAAATAAGAACACAGAGCTTGACAAAGATTACTCTCATCAGTGATGGAGACCAGAGTCACATAGCAGCAAATCAACGCGTGCAGCTCTCTGGGTGTCATCAAGGTCCTTATAAGTTTGAAAGGAGAAACTAGATACCAGAAAACTGGCCAAAGAGAGGAAATACGTTTGAACTCTAATGCTGCTGAGAAAGCAGTGTGTGAAAGTTTCCCGAGGACTGATAAGCTCTGGAGACCAACTGTCCTGTTGAGACTGCAAGAGCTGATAGACGCACGACATCGACCGCCCATCAGAAGGACAAGGCCACGGGCTCCTACAAACATCAACAACAGGCAGTACAACTCAGGTCCCATCCAAAAGGGCAGTGGCTGGTACATGCAGAAAAAGACTACAGCATCAGTTGCAGACCTGACGAGACAAGGGGACCCCTGAAGTTCTTCCTCGACACCTACCTAGAAGCCCCTGGCATGACAGCAGAGCCTCCTGCATCTAGGTAGACAGCCACATGGGCTTCCCACCACTCCTCCTGCAAAGTAACTATAAGTAAGCACATGAGCAAACTGTGTGAACAAATAAGTAAATGTGTTTCTGAATTGTTATCTGCTACAATAATGGTTCGATTTCCTTAATAATAGCTTAATGAATAAAAGGTGTCCTAAGCAATATTGGTTGTGATTTCCGTATCACCTCAACCTATTCTTCTACCAGGGAAAAAGGCTTTTACAGCAGTGACAAAGAGCTAGTATGATGGCTGTTTGTGGAGATGAAACCAAAAGAAGCATGATCTTAATAGGCTACAGTTTTCCAGGTCTCCAGTAGAGAAAGTATTAGCCAAGGGCAAAGCTTGAACAATGTGCTGGCATTCACTGAGCTCCAAGGAAAATGGTCTTGCTGCCAAATGTAATTTTCCCAGCTGCCAGTAAGGGTTGGTAAGTCCAGAGTCCTATGACCTTGGACAGAAATTAAACCCTTGCAGACACAAGGGTAGATTTCCACCAGAGAAAAGGGTGAAGAACAGAGGTAAATTAAAAGGATTTTATGTTGACAGAAGCTGCTTTTGTGGGGCAAACAAAAGCAGAAAAGTAATTTTTCAGAGTTTTGATTACTTGAATTGAAAGAAGCTGCTGACTCAACAGCACTGGCAGCAGATGCATAAGACAGAAAAAGGTTCAGAGAGTTTCAGAGAGTAAACTACAAAATGTAGCTGCTTATTTTCTATTATTCATCGCAGATGGCTGTTGAATTGCCTGACTGTAGGTAGCAAAGGGCCAACCAAAACCTGAAATGAAAACATGAACCTATCTTCCCTACTCTTTCCCTTTCATATCTATCCTGGTCACATATGACTGGCATCACTGAACTGGATGATCCCAGGCTTGCTTGATCTTCTCTGAAAACAAGAACTGACATTCTGCATTTAGCTAAGTTTTCAAATGTGACTAGTCAAGTGCCTAAAATTTCACAGTTCAGTTTTTTCCCCAGTTACAGCAATAATACATTATTAACCACTGCAGCTGCAAGAAAGGAAGTTTAAAAGGCAGATGTAGCCAAAGATTTAAAATTTAAACCACTGTATTGCAAGATATTTGTGGAGCTTATCTACTATTGCATTTGTACATGACATTATATTAATGTGCAATTAAACAGCCACACAATAAGAAACTAAATTTTTTTTGTCCTGCAGTAATATCCCTGCTACACAAGCCTAGTGAGGACTGTGGGTTGAAACTCCTGTTACAACAAGCACAGCAATGCTAGAAACTGAGCTGCAATTTTAGCTACAGAAGTTCTATTCCTTTATTTCTCATTTAGAAAATGTTTGCCATATATTAAATCGACTGTTTCTAAAGTCTCCTTCATTTGCTCATCCCAACTGTTTACTTCTGTCTCTCCACGTCTCTTTTCTGCTTGTCCAGCACTGCCTCAAATCTCTCTCCAGAGCAGCAACAACGTATTGTGAGAGAGAGTGAATCAAGTTAATAGCTCTGCTTGCTGCATTTATGATGCATCAAAGAGTTGTAAGAGGAAAATGCAACTACAGAGAAAAATTGTTTCTTCATTTTAGTGTTATTTCCTTTTTTTTTTTTTTTTTTTTTTTTTNTTTTTTTTTTTTTTTTTTTAAATTTTTGCTTCCTAGATTGTATGTCTTTATCCACAGAAACTCTGGGGGAATTCTCTTTGGGGTAGTAGGAGTTCTATATGCTTAACTCACATCAGATGTCTCCCTCAAAACTGTATATGATAGAAATGAATAAGAGTTATCATTGATTCTGTTTGCCTTTAACAAATAATGCAGAATAAACTGAACAAGTACTCAAAAATTTTTTGAAGTAATTGAGGAATCAATGATAGCAGAGGTATGAAAATATTTTTTCCCTTAAGTCTTAATTTTTATTATTATACTATTCAGATTATACTGTTTAGTTTATTGCTTTTCAAAGCAGGAAATTCTTCTTTTTGGTCCAAGGTATTTTACTGTGAGCACATTCAAAGTGAGTGAGTATGAGCTGACCCAGGACATGACTTAGTCAATCACATGAGTGCAACACTTAAGTGCAATTAGTACCTGAATATCTACATCAGATACATTATCCATGCCCTTTCTTACTAATTTATATGGAAAAAGAATAATAAAAAAAGCAAGCTATGAAGAGCCTTCTTCATCTGCAAACATTTTAACCACCTACTTCAATCATCCAAATGCCCTCAATCAATTGCAGCCACCATGACTAGAACTTGTTAGTGGCTTGGTAGAGCCATCTACTGATTAAAGAGAAGAAAAGAATAATAATAAATTATTTCTTTCAGCACTGATTCCAGATTTGGCAAAAAACAAACATAAAAGGAGTGTATCATTACTGATACTAGTTCTTTTAAATCTGAATCATTATTGGTTCTTTTAAATCTTCA
The DNA here is from genome assembly GCA_013401335.1 of Brachypteracias leptosomus. Classification (NCBI taxonomy): domain Eukaryota; kingdom Metazoa; phylum Chordata; class Aves; order Coraciiformes; family Brachypteraciidae; genus Brachypteracias; species Brachypteracias leptosomus. The sequence continues at coordinate 9,919 of VYZX01011968.1, forward strand.
AAGTCACTTATTTAGGCAAAGCAGGTCTTGCAGCTAAGAATTTTTTAAATGCTCTTAAGATTCACACAGATTCACTATCACAAGGCTTTGGGTAAAACAGGAGCTAGTCTGGTCTAGTGCATTTAGTGCTTTCTGACCAGTGTTTCAAGCTGTGTTTCTGTCTCTTGTAAAAATAATGTTTTGGTTTTGACACAGTAGTGCTTTTAATAAGACAAAATAACAGACTAATGAGCAACTAATAAAGCGCATATTCCACTATTTTTAATGCATGTTAAAGGTTTGATTTCTAGTATCCTAAAATATTGTTGGGGTTTTGTTTGTTTTTATGGACTATTACTGTATCCAAATACACACTCTAGGAATATATAAACAAATAATATTTTGTCCTTCTGAAACTTTATTCTCCACAATTTAATTCTGTATCAATACATAAAACATAAGGGGAAGAAGGTCTCAAAGATGAGAATTGGGATAGGACATAAAACATAAACTTACATAACCATTAAAGAACTATAAAGCAGAGTCATCATATATGGGATTTACTGAGAATCGCAGAATCATAGAATCATTTAGGTTGGAAAAGACTTTAAGATCACTGAGTCCAACAATTAACCTAACTCTACCAAGTTCACTGCTAAACCATGTCCTTAAGCACCATATCTACACAACTTTTAAACACATCCAGGGACGTGAACTTCATCAAGTTCATGCATAAAGATGTGATTTTAAAATTACCAGCAGAATATTAAACATAGAACTATGAATGTAATTCTGTGAGCACACACAGCCAGATTAAATGGTTAGGAAATGCAAGAGTTATTATTTCTACAACAGTGTCACTTAGGTCAAGAACATATTGTTTTCCAGTTTGTCTTATTGAAAACTCACTGATTCATATTTTTTGTTTTGCAGTTGAGTGAATTAAAAGGAACAGACTGAGGAAAGAGTTCTTGATGTAGCTGAAACTACTATTTGACTGAAGACCCTTTCCTATGTTAACAGGACATTTTGCTACCTTTTCTTGGCAATAGGAAAGAGTAACTACTTTTTTTTTTTCCTTTTTTATTTTTAACCCCATAATGAAGCCTGCAGATAGACAGCTGAAGAGACCATGGACCTGTGGCACTGCAAGTTATTTCACATTTTATGCAACTCTTCTTGGAAATATCTTGCTGTTCAAATTTTAATAAAGTCAACAGGATTTAAGTACATTTTGACACATCTGTGGGTAACTGAAAAATAGCAGATAATAGATTCTGGATCACATTGCTAACAGAAAAAAAATGCTACTCATTCTGTAGATAACCACACAAGCTTGTCAAATAGTTTGGAAAGGAAGAAAGCCATTCCTGTGAGCTGGACTTGTAAACACCTGAGATGGTTAAAAGCAGAAGAGATACAGCCCTTCTTGACTCAGGCTTGGAGTGCATCTCTCATGTACCTGGATTGGTTTTGTTTAATGATGACCTTGCTGATGAAAGTCTTGTTTTGCTCTTTCTCAGCCTTTCAATGCTACACTACCCAACATCATGGACTACAACAGAGGATGCAAAGCACTGAAGAAACTCAGAACTCACCTGTATTTTAAAAAGCTGTCTTGTTATGTATATAAAACCACTATGTAATACAACTTACAATATTTCACACTGTCATAGACCCACATGGAGTTACAACTTAATTGAACCAAAATCGGTCTAAGGGGTAGAGAAAATTTACAATCAAAGCAGACTACTAATTGAAATAGAAAAACCTATTAATTAATGTGTGACAATTTTAATTTAAACTGCAGAGAAACTTAATATAATACTAATTACAATTAGTTTTCTTAGTAGAATTGATGAACATGCCCTATTTCTCATCTTCTGAGCATTAATAAGTATTGGATTAAAGCACTGTTCTAAGGTACTTCAACCATCTGCTCTTCAATACACAGTTATATAGATTAACACACATTTTATAAACTGTGTGGGATGACATATATGGCTTACAGAACATACTCAAGATACACTATTTTCAATAACAGTGAACTAGATCTTAATCATCTGCAAGCACAAAATCTTTTTGACTAGTGTCACATATTTTTCTAACATGAAGACAAAAACTGGTTTGGAGTTTGTAGTAGCATCTGCTTTTCACTCAGCTAATATCTCACATTTTCCTCTCCTCTGAGCTGTGCTTCCAGTATATGAAAAATATGCTAAGTCAGAAAAATGACACTTCCAGAGTAATATGTTAAGTATAAAATTCATTTCCATTTATTTTTCCTTTTAGTTTTTGGGACATAAACAGCCATATAATAACATTACTTGGTATTTTTATTGCTACTGTATAAATTCAAATACAAATAACTTATAGCTCAGGAATGAAACAGCAAGTTAGCATCTTAAAAAGCTACTGTATTACACTGTAATAACTGCATTCAAAATAAACATGAGGGTCTCTCAGTTCAAGAACTAAACTTTTTAAATTTAAATGCAGTGGTCCTCCATTCATTCAGCAGACAGCAAAGCTTTTGTCATATTCAGAAACCTGAACGAAATGACAGCTTACTGAATAAATTTTGATATTAAACCTAAATTTTAATATTCGGAAGACACTACCACTACATCTACTGATGTAGATAATCTTTGGCTGGCAGGCACAATTGGTGTTTCTTCTTTTATACGCTCATTTCAATCCCAGGTCTCCTGATGAAATGCAAATCTAGTAATTGCATCTGTCCTTTTCCAGGAGATCAAAAATTGGTATTTAAGAGTCATGTAAATCATTGAGGTGAGCATCCAGCTATCACCTCAACTATAGGCTGATTTCAATACTAGCTGCACAACATGTAACCAAGGTTTTTTCCTGCTCTTGTGCTCGATGGAAGGTATTTCATTAGCCTGAGAGGGGAACTCTAACGATGCCACGTGTTGAAATACTTGATCATCATTCGATGCTCCAGAGCAGCCTGCTGTTTGTCCTCACACTCTCTGCGCAAGTGTGACTGTTCCTCTC
>VYZX01011983.1:3649-25959 GCA_013401335.1 Brachypteracias leptosomus
ATATTCAGTACAGAGATAAAGCATGCAGTGCCTTTTATGACTAATTGCCATTAAAACCAAGAGCTCATAGTGAAAAACAACATCTCTCTTTTCATATAACCCGGGCAATGTAAACACTGTGGGTCTTTTACTTCCCTTGTGTTTATCTAGAAAAAAAATGTAGTAAGTATTACAATTCCCATTACAAGGTTGTCAAAGCAAAATTAGCGCATGGTGTGCTCCGAGACACGGATTGTTCATAGCTTACTGACGCGTGAAATCAGAATGAGAAGAAATGCTAGAATGAGGAGGAGAAATGCTGAGGATGATTCGTTTGCAGCTACAGAGCCATAAAGTCAGTACTGTTTAGCAAAATTTGTCCTGAATCCATTTAAAGTCTTACAAACACATGGCTTTGGCACCTTGTTTTACTTTTCTATGAGAACACAAGCTGGCTCACTTTTGCAACGAAAGTTAAGAGTTATCTATTACTAATTCTAAACCAACATTTTTTACATCTAAATTGTGTTTATTATTTAGACTGTTAAAACAACCACAATAGGGTTTATGCCACAGAGAAAAATAAAGAGTCCTTCAAAGAAATGCCCTGTTTTCTTCAGTTCAATGCCTCTACAATCCAAAAATGTTATTCATAAAAACGCAAACTTTATGCAGAATGGAAAATTTTAGGATGAAGAAGATCAAGTAGACCCACACCTCTACCACAAGTGAGTCACTGATTATTAAATCACATATAAAGATAGAAATACAGAGTGATGCACATCACTGTTGCAATGCAGAGTTTTGAGTCTTCGTGTCCTACCATCTTGTTTGGGCTCTTCCATCAGCCCACTGCAGAGCAGCCACTACTCTGCACAAACCTCACACCAAGTCCATATACTGCCTGATGCAGATTCAAAAGCTTCAGCTCAAACATTTATCAAAGGCGGCAAACCCTCTCCCAAACTAAGCTATTATACTCTTTACTGTAAAGAGATTTATATTCTCTCTATTCTGATGAAAGGATTGCAATCTTGTTTCAGCTTGGATTTATAACACAGGGTAATTATAAAAGGTGATTTAAAAAAAAAAAATTTTTTTCTTTGAAAATATAATATGGACTTGAAATGAAATGATCAGGAACATACTGAGATAAAAATAAGTTGAAAATATGTTTCTATCCCAGATGAAAAAAATACAAATGGACAATGAAAAAAATCAGTTACGGAACAAACACAGTTCCCAAAGCACAGCAAGTGACAACTAGCTATTATTCCTGCCTTTCCCATCTTCTTTTGAGAGCTCTTTCTGGCATTTTCTGGTGGCTTGCAATTGCTGGTGAGGGTTGTCTTCTGGAGACTTTTGCTTCTACCAGCTAAGAGGAGACTTATGTTGGGTATTTTCTGGTTAGGGGCGGTCTGTGCTTTCTGCCTTCAGCTGACTGAAGTGACACGAGCACCTTTTCAACTGGTGCTTGAGGGACAACCGTATAACTGTCAAGCTGGAGCGACACTAGCAGAGACCTGGCAGTTGTTAGTGCAGCAGTGCATGCAGACTGTGAGACATCATGGAGGACTGACTGAAGATTCACAGGGTCCTCTCAGAGACCCTGAAGAGACAAAACCTGAAGCTTTGTGAAACAAGAAGAGTATCAGCTAGAGACTATACTCAAGAGAAGAGTAGATGAAAACTCAAGATGGGGGAAGGCTGAAAAAACATGACTTCAAGCAACAACAGTCTTTCTAGATCTTGTAGGTCATTTAGACCTGTAGATCTGTAACTTCAGGACAAGCACTGATCCTGAACCAAGAATTGGTGTAAAGATGAAAAGGTGAGTGATCATGACTAGGGCCTCCTTTCAGTGTGTGTTGGAAATGAATTGGTTGTACTGTCTGTTTCAAAAGCCTGTGATCAATGATATAGAATTCAGCTGGCTACTAGTTGGCATCCCTCACAGGCTTGTAGAGGGGCTACAGATGTTTACTGGTCTTATAAATGACCTGTGCAATGGCAAGGAGTGCACTTGGGAGGTTCACAGATATCAAATTGAGAGGGTGATAGATATGCTGTAGAGTAGGCTTGTTATTCAGATGGACATCAACAGCTGGAGAAATGAGCTGAGATAAATCTGTAAAGAATAGCTCTGTTCACAAATACAGACTCAGCATGTCTAGATAAAAGCAGGTCTTTAGAGGTCAACCTGGGTCCTGGTTGACACTAAGTTGAGTATGAGTCAGCAATATGTCCTTGCAGTAAAGAAGGTCAGCCATCCTCTGAACTATATTAGTAAAAATGCAGCTGGTAGGCTGAGAGAGGCAATTCCTCAGCTTTGTTTGGCACTTCTGCTTTTGGGATTGTATCTGAGCCATCAAGTACAAGAAGGACATTGACATATTCTGAGTGAGTACAGAAGAGAGCCACAGAGATGGTCATGGAGTGGATAAATGTTTTTTCTTTCAGCTTGGAGAAAAGAAGGCTAAGAGTAGATATTTTTCTTCTGTCTCTATTCACCAATCTGTGTCAGGAAGACAGAGTTGGACTTGAAGATGCATAGAGTAAGAGGAGGTAACAGACACAAATTAGAGTATCTGACTAAATGAAAAGATAAAGTAAGTACCATGAAGGTGTCCAAATACTGCAACAAGTTGTCCAGAGAGGTTGTAGAATCTCCATCCATGGAGATATTCAAGACTGAAGTGGACAAAGACTGGAGTGGACAAAGTCCTGAGACACCCGATGCAGCTGTCCTGATTTCAATGAGTGTTGTACTAGATGGTTTCTAGAAATCCTATCCAATCTCAGTTATTCTATAACAGTCATGCCTTCCATGAACACTGCAATGTAACAGAACAATACAAAATAGAAGAAAAAAAAGTAAAATACAGAAAAGTTCAATGGAAAAAGTGATATTTTATTTATAATAAACCTTTACTAATTTGAATACAGATTTTGCTTTGAACTGATGACTGTGAAAGACTTGAATTTGGCATCGTTAACTAAAGGATATAAGGATCCATTCACAGAAAAGTGGTACCAGAAATGTAGAAAATTTAAAAATTTGCTGATAAAAAAAGAGTAGAAAAGTAAAGGTATTTCAAAGTTGTGTGTTACTATACTAGGAAAATAAAAATTGTCAATGAGTCAAATTTGTGGATGTTCATTTCTGTAGATAGATGAATAAGAAATTTTCAATATGGGCTGAGATTATTTGTAGATTTCTCTGGGCTTTTTCTAATCTGGAACTTTTTTTTTTTTGCAATTTTTGCTGTGGGGAGATTTGTCTTTTTGGTTTTGTTTTTTTTTTTTTTGCTAGACAAGAAGCTTTGAGAAAAGACTCTAATATTAGGTTTTTGATTATGATAACTTTCTAGCCAAGGTACTGAAAACCTTTTCAGTTCCAAGCTCAAAACCAGAAAGAGTTAATATTCCATAGGTGAAAGAGTTTCTTTGAAAGACCGAATATATATTATCACTAAGTATATGTCACTTGGCCTGGTAGTGAAAAATTAACTACATCAGAGGATGTTCTTGGGGTTATGTAGCTGCTGTACATATTGAACATTAAAGAAAATTTTGTAGAGGAAAGGAAAATGATATGAAATTGTAAAAATAAAATGATAAAAATATAAGTTTAATAAACAGTCAGAAGTCTAAGAGAGATGCCTTTGAATAATGGTAGTTGTTCTTGCCAAAGAATCAGTAATGCATAGATCTGAGAATGTTGAAAGAGTTTGTTCCTACAAAAATAACAAAACAGGGGAAGTGAAAGGTCTTTCTGCCCTACGGTTTGAGAACTTTGTAAAACTGGAAGGCTTATGGAATCTACATCAAACAGCAGCTTCAGAAAGTGCATTTTCTGATTCCTAGCTAATTATACTTCTATCATACTGTATCACCTTATTATATTGATACAATACCATATTGTCACTCTCCAACAATATTAGACTATGTAATGAGGGGATTTTATGCATTGTGACCTTAAGTCACACAAATGAAAATTACACACTTTTCTCACAGTCTTCCCAATTTTTTAACAAGAAACTGTAAATTTGTAATCCTTTAAGGATGTTTCAATGGCTTTAGCACAGTTAATTTAATGACAATGTGGTGAAATTTAATTATACATTTCCCAGCTTTAGGCTGATTATATCTGCTGTGAACAGAGGCAAAGAGATAATAGTCAATGAGCATAATACAAAAAGTGTATTAGTGATTGTGTACAGAGACAACAGGCTATGGCAACAAGGGAAGAAAAAAACCACAGTATTATATTAGGTCCAGTGAAGTGCTACAGATATTAATGTTGATGCTAGTTTTACTAACTATTTGTTAATTATCTGATAAAAGTGGCATATTATTTAACTTGGGAGCTACTACTTGCTAAAATTTAAAAACCAGAAACTGCAGAAATAACTTTTAAAAAGGATTTAGCAAAAGGAACTGTTGTGGTTTAAGGTTTGGGGAAGGGGAGGGACAGGTGGAGTGGCTATTCCACTCCCCTTCCTGCCACACTCTATAAAAGGACACAGGAAGTTCCTCTCACCTCTTCCTCACTGGAATTGCTGCTGGCTCCGGACAGCTCTGTGGCTGCTACAATTCCACGTGGCTCAGGAGGAATCCAGCAACATCCGAGGATCGGTGTTGTATATATTTGTGTATATATATATATCTTGCCTTGTTAACTCTGTATATTTCCCTTCCTTTGATATCCCTTTTGTTACTCCCTGTTAAAAGTTGTGATCTTGATTTCCAACTTTGTGTGAGGCCTTTCTTCCTCCCCTGGGACGGAAGAGGGGTGAAACAAATTCTGCTCCGTGGGGGGTTGCCCTGAGCCTTAAACGGAGACAGGAACGTGGAAAGGAAAGGTAAAGTTGAGGAATGCTTGTTAAAAGTCACCACAAATGTCAAAGGCCTTGATTGCTTGCTCTTACTATAATGTTTTCCCTTTTGTCAAGGCTAATCTAAGCAGACATCTCGGTACATTTTAACCTTCCTATGTGCATTACGCTTACAATTGTCCCTCTGACTTTCTTTTCATTTATTTGCTATGGGGTCAGTAGCTGTATATAGCCACTGAAAAGAATATGAGAAATACAGGAATCTCAGGTATGTATGTAGAAAATCTACTTCCATGGAAGTCACTAACACCAGAGTAATATGATTTTCACTGATGCTAGTAATTTGCCATGGTAAAATTGGTGTTATACACCACTAGATTGTATTAGAAATGGTTTCTTACACAGGAGTAAAATGGTTTACAATTTACAAGCAGTGATGGATCATTCATGTTGGTCTTTCTCATAAATATTTTAAAATTCTTACCGCCTCTCTATCATTTATTAAGAAGAAACATTTAATTTAAAGTTCCTTTAAATTAACCCCTTGCCCAAAGGAGAACACAAGATTGATAGTGTTTAAGACAAGGAATGATAACTTTAAATCAGTAATACCTTGATATTGATTTCTGATACTAATTGCCATATTACTTAATGGAATACGTTGGTGTTCCTTATAGATAAATTGATATAAAATTTTCATGAGGAAATATGATGCCTGTTTTTTCTCAGTGTGAAGCAAATGTGAACCTTGACAACCACACAGCACTTGGAAATATGTGAATGTGTGAATGTGACAGACATCCCTTGTTCTCATCAAAAGTGTCTTTTTTTTGCTTGAGAAAATATAGTTTCATTGTCATATATAGCTTAAAAAAACACCATTGAGACTTCTAATTAGATAGTAAATTCATGGGGTTTTATGTATTGAAATCTGCTCACAGAGTTAGACAGAGGCCTGAAAATCATTGATCTTGAGAGAGTCATCTTTTTGTCATGACTATATGGATTAATTGTAGCTTGTTGTTTTCTAGACTAATGTCTTTCTTTTTTATTACTAATCCTATTAGGAAGCAAGTTTCTGCCATACTTTTTTTATAGGTATCAAATCACTTGTTTAAGTTTTTGTATATAATTTAATTTTCTGCAAAGCATATCCAACTTTTTAAAAATACACATCATCTTATTATTCTCTAGGAACAATTAGTTTATAAGCACTGACAGTCCATGGATTTTCAAGATTGACAGAATGGAGAATGTCAGAATATAAGGTGAGAGAAGATGCCAAATGTATCACAAATTGCCTTTAAATTTTGAAATTTAATAATAAATTTCACAATATAGCTATGAAGATCACTACTATCTGTAGAAAAGCCACCCTAATTAATTTAGATTTATTACAGATAAGGAAGAATTCCCCAGGAAAGTGGCTCTCTAGTGCAAAATGAATTTTAGTAGCAGGTATAGAAGATCTTTGTAGTCTGCACACAGATCAGGGATACTGACTAATAGATCTAAGATAATAAGTATCACTTAAAATGTAGCTTAGCCCTTTACAATGCTATAAATTAAAAGATACACTGAAAGCATCCCGGTGCAACCCCAGGCAGCATTACAAGGCAACTTTTTATTTACATGTGCAGGTAAATCATCTGCCTTAACTGGTGTACAGCATATATAGGCAGGAAAAAGTGAAACTTGCTTTATGTGCTGTTCAGTAAGTTCCTCTTCTCTAAGCACCTGTCTTGGCCCATAGCCAGTCACTCCAATCCTTCCTGGGCTGCTCTGGCAAATGCGTGTCTGCATCTATGTGACCAGCTGCCAAGGGAAATGATCCAGCAAAAAAATAGCCCAGGTGAAATAAAGGGGCTATTTTTCACCTGCATCAGATCCCTAGATCTTTTCATTGTAAAGCAAGAGGCCTGAAATGAGGGAAGGAAATTTCAGCAATTTAACTGTCACTAAAACCAGACCTGACTGCACTCATGGGTATAGAAAACCAAATCTCCTGCCTGAGGTCAATAGGGCAGGAAACATTTCAGGTATGATGGGTACTGGACAGTTTCTTTAATCATGTTCTCTGTCAAAGAAAATTAATAAAGAGCAAGAGCTGTTAAGGAGCTTAGCCAAAATTATTGCATTGCCAAAACTCATGTTATGTAACATGATCAATGAGTACTGCTTTTTTTGCGAAGGGATGGTCTTGCCATTTTTTTTATTATTTAGCCAAAGCTATCATTATTTCCCTTTTCTACTTTAGAACCAGATCTCTAATTCCCATTATGAGCCTGCCATAGCTAAATTAGATCATGATTTATGCAAAAATTGAAAAGAAGTGACTTGAGGAACTCTCTCAGGAAGATAAGAGTTTCTGTCATGAAGTTTCTCTTTCTTAATGTTCTCAGTATTTCCTCTCTTCACTACTTTTTGATCATTATAGTGCCTCTTGGGAATCTGGGGATCAGCTGGTGGCATGAAGTTAATGTTTAAATTCCCAATAATTTTAGATGAAATTTCTATTAAGGACAAATTATGCTGAAAGTCATAGTCTGAAGAGCCTTAAGCAAAGGAAAACCTTTAGGTGACAGATGACTTGTCATACTCTGCCAGTGTGGTGTACAAACAGACAGTCATTTATAACAACACCAGAGAAATGAATCATAGTTAGAATCAGAATTCATGAACTACTTGCTCAATTGGTAATTAGTTGTGTTAGCAGATATTCAAGTCATATACAGTAGATCAAATATGTTGTGGTTGCTAGTAACTTAAAAAGGTTATGTCCTTCAGCTTTTTCTTTTCAGTATGGCTATGGTATATATATGAGATACAGGTCAGTGATGGCAAAAAAAAATCAAGAAATGCAATTGTATGGAAATACCAAAAGGTAACTTCAAACAGGGTGGAACTCAGCTCCCAGAGTATTGCTATCTAGCCTGTAGGTGCCTGAAGAGATCCAAGACAGGCATCTGGAGACCAGGGGGGTTACTCTAGGGAACTTATTTTTACACAATTAAACATATTTGAATAGAAAATTGATGAGATGTGGTAGAACACTTCTTCAAACATCAACATAATGAATGAAGAAGATGTTTTTCTAAAATAAAGTATACTTCAATGCACTGTTACCTAACATACACTTCTGTATTATAATCAAGCATTATGCTTCTAAAGAGAGTCAAGTGCCTAAATAGCTGTATAGCAGTATATAAAGTACTGTATTAAGGAGAAATAATATAAAGTATTGTGTTCAATATGATTTCTGGGAAGGAAGACTGGGATGTTTCACTCAGAGAAGTCATTTAGGATCTTGTAGATAACAATTTCCTTCAACATAACCACAGAATTCATTTGATAGCCTGTGGGAAATCCTATTTATTAAAGTAATTGAAACTCATAGGTGGCCATTTTCTTTGAATATTTAACTGGAAACATAAAGTAAAAACTTAAAACTGCTGTTGTGGTTTAAGATTTGNATTAGTCTGCTCCAATAGTTGGATTAATTGTAAAGATTTTTTTTAGTACTAGGAAAAAAACCCCATGGTGTTTTCACCAAAAGGTAGAAGGCTAGTAAACTGGGTTAATGTGCTGTATGTGTGGCTGATCACATAGATGTGAAAAAGCTTGTGCCAGATACACCAGGCTTGAGCGTGGTGCAACTTAAGAACCAAGAGACAAACTGAATATTATACTTCAGAGCAATTTTCCATCTATTTGACATATATACTTTGTTTTGACTTCACAGTGCACTGGTTTCAGTTAAAAAAATTTTGCATAACACAGTTAGATGGAATTGAAATTCTTTTGGGAAGCTACTACTGTGATTATAAAGAAAGCATATAATATATAACTCTGTTACAACCAAATACATGTTCATATTTAAAACCACAACACAACATATATTAAGCAAAGCACTTCATAAAACTGGATACAAATTTCACCTGCAAATCAAACAATTTTTTTTCTTGTTTCTTCTCTGAAACATCCACTTTTTCTTTTCTCTTTTGCTTTGTTTTTGGGGTTTTTTTAATAGCAATTGAGCTATAAAGCCATTAAAATAGGAACTTACAATGGAAACACTGACAGATCCTTAAATATAGTAGAGTGAAAAGTAAAATTGTAATAAGAACCTGTCAAACCTGAAAATGAAGGAGTCTGAGAGACCAGAAGAATATAAAAATACATCCATTTCTAAGTTTTTGAATCATGATATTTTCAGGTTTAAGTGCTCTGTGTGTTTCTACTAATTGCATAGCAGTATGACAGATGAAATATCTAGCCATACAGGACAACTACTTCTGCAGTTCAAAGATTTCAGTATTAACCTGAAGGTAAGTAAAAGGCAGTAGTTTCAGGCTTCCCTGTATCTCTGCCCAGCAACACTGTAGCAATCCTACGTTAGTATTTAATGTCTCCATATGAGATCTCATTCTTCTCTCTCCTTTCTCTGACTTCTTTCACAGCTGCTGAGTGTTAAAGAAACTGAGAGAACACAAAATGATGTAAACTTAGGTAAAGGCAAATCTCAGCATCCTCAATTCCCTCCCTTCTATATTATGTTACACACCACTTGAACACTTTCTTCCCTCCAGTGCATTTATTCTTCATTTTGAAGAATACATATTCTTGATATTGAAATTTATGTTCTGGCCAAATCCAGGCCAGGCTATTGCATTCAAACTATGTAAAATTCCCTTTGCTGCTTAAGCTGCAGAAAGTTTTCTTCACTTTATCTCCAGAACTCCTTCAAACAGAAGCTTAATGCAGGAAACTAATTGCTCCATAGGAAAATTGGCTGAATTTGTGTCAGGTAGAGTATTATTACCATTTTTTTTTCTCACAGACACACGTAATGTATTTAGGTCCTCAGGCAAAGTTAACCTTGGGCCTAGGTGAATGTATATGAGCAATTACACAACGGCCAGAGAGAGACTGGCAGTCTTGTTCTGCTTGTGGTGATCTATTGTGAATCTGACCTTCAGAGACTCTGAATGTTTTCCTGCAAAGCTTGTTCTGTCATGTGAAGGAGAAAGCTCAGAGTGTACCATATAGAAAGAGAGCAGTCATTAAATGCAGAACTATATCACCAATGCATACATATGGTTAGACTTCACTGTATTTAGATTTATTTTTTTTAAATATTAATCTGCACATGAATTGCATACAATAAACATTGATAAAATAGGCATTATTATTTAAGAAGCTTAAAAAGGAAAAGGAACAAAAGCAAATAAAGCTGTATAAAATTGGCACTATAAAAATCCTGTTTCCTCAGTTACCCATTTGTTGGTTAAACTGCAAATTGTTTTTTATTTCTTGGTGGTCTGAATGGAGAAGAAAAAATAGGAACTGAACAGAACTCTGCACTGCCAGAGTGGTTTTGAATTATTTTATTTTAACTATAATTAATGGATATGTAACGGAAATAATAAGCTACAGTGAAAATTAAATAGAAGTTTAATGAGATCAGATGAACAAAGACTTATAATGCTTTTTAATACCTATGGCTCCTCCAGCATATCTGTTTAAACATCAGCTGTAGTCACTACTATGTGGCAATCTAGACAAGAAAGGCAGGTGATTTTAAGAAAGTGATGAAATAAACATTACAGTTCATAGGGTAATGACTCATGAAAATTTGTGCAGTAGTAAATCATTAGTAAATACCTGCAATTTACAGAAGCCTGAACACAGGATCTGAAAGAATTTATAAAAAATATTTGCCTAGAATTTATTCATTGACTTTATTAGCATTACTCGTGATTTACATTGATGTAACTGACAGCAGATTTCAGTCTATTCTACTGTGTATTATAAAGTTTTTTGCCTACATAAAATACTGTTATCAAATACCAATTTCTTGCCTTCTGTTAGCTTGATACATAAATTTAAAAATTTGTTTATTTAGAACTACCTCCTGACTGGCATTCTGATCTGAATAGTTTGAATCTGGATCTTGTTTGGAAGCTGATGCTAGAATATTAAATAAGAGTTTGATTACATATCAGGAATTATCTGATCAGAATATTTCAGAAATTTCACAAAAATGTTTGTTGATCACCACACTCTTGTGCAAGGGCCCATTTCTTTCTATTTAGGTCCTAAATCAAAATTCTAACCAAACATTTTGTTACCAATCAAAGCATAAACTTATTCTTTCAGACTTGAATCCAAATGTAATCCACTTTTCTATAAACCCAAAACTACTAATGAATGAAAAGATTAAAAAGTTCTTTACAGAAGTCTTGTCCTCAATGATTAAATCAATAATCAGAGTACACATTCTCACAGGTTGCCACAACACACAGTCATCTATCAGCATGAGACAAGAGATTGCACAGAAAAGTGGTTAGTAAAGGTAGTTAACAATTCTAATTATTGTGAGATGATTAATGAAAATATGCAGCTTAATGTGTTTACTTACACAACTATCTCTCATTGCTCTTGTGCTAAGGTGTGCTCTAATTCAAAAATAGAAGTATAACAATAGAGTTTTTTACCCCTTCTCTTAATTTTTAGGTGAAAATGATAATGAACTTATGTTTCTTTGAATATATTAATAACTCAATGAGATAATGATATATGAAAGAGATTTGAATTTTACGGATAATTCCTTTCAAATGCTGATAGTGATCATTAAATGCTCTGTTATCAGTAAGCTCCATAGACTATGTCTTGGTCTTCAGAAGTTTTAATCTTCTGCACAGTAGATCTCCAATACCATATATTTTATTTCACTAAAATGTGGCTTTTGTATAAGATCTTGATCTTTACATCTGGTTAATAGAATGACTTGTGAATACTTTGGAATCTTTATTAAATAAAATGTAAAATATTTATGAGATTGCAGAACTCAGAGTGATACTTTTTGTCGGCAAACAGTTGTGAATATCCTACTTTTTTTTTCTCTATCTTACAGACTTGTTGCTCATTCAGAACTCAGTTCAAAAGATCTGTTATAATACACAGATCCTTCCCAAGTGGAATCTGTCTTTTCAGAATAATGTTTGCTTCCCCGAAAGTGAAACCTAGCACAGATAGAGTGTAAATATGAAGACTTTGAGTTAGAGAATTTGTTCAAAGGAAAAAATAGACCAAGAGATGAAGCTCATGAAGGCTCTTTACACAGTTATGTTGCCAAGTGAATGGCTTTAGCCCTTTGAATGAATCTGAAATACTTGAAGCTTTCAGAATGCATTAAATTTGAAGAGCTAGAGTCAAGGTCTGACTGCAGCAAGAAATGTACTCAGCCACTAGTCCTGCAAGAACAAACTCAGCCTTCTGCTCAGTTATAAACAGACATGTCACTTGAGGTACTTCTGTCAACAAGCTTTTGGTTGTATGAAGGAATACCTAAGGTGGCAACACATCTTGGAAGAGTGGACTAGATAATAGCAGACCTACTAGTCAAGTGGAATTTCTTCTCTGTAAAGGGGAAGATCTCTTTGGTACTGAGACTTTTCTAACAGATGTGGCTAAATGGAGCAAGTTCCTATTCTGGGCTGTCAGAATTGGCAAAAATAAAACAGAACATGCGCTTGGTACCAGCCCTCTAGAAGAGGAGTAATCTGTGACAGAAAAGAAAAAAGTACATTCTGGTCTTCTATCCTTGTCCTTCTTTATTATTTATTCAGAATACTTTTTTTTCTTCTTTTAAATCTTTGATAGTTTAACATTCTATGCAAACTCACCATGTGATAGCTCCTAATTGTTTTTTGCTGCTATTTTTATCGACAGTCTGTGGAGAAAGTCCATTTTTAAGGTATACAGATGTGCTTATCATGTCAGATTATTTCTTTTTTAAAATGTTTTACACAGTTTCTTTCCAATGCTTCCTTTTCGTGCCAAAAACATGGAAACACACATACTACCTCCATTGATTTACACTTCCTTTCCCAAAATCATGACAGGCTTCCTCATCTCCTCTTCAAACTTGCTGTAGGAAGAGGTAGAACTTAGTTCTCTTGAAACTGGTATCCCCCTTCACCCCACCCCTCTATAAAGAGTAGATGCAGGGGAACTGCTCTGAATGACAAATGGCTGATGAAAAACTATGTTGAAAACATCCCAAGTCTTTCAAAGATTTGAAATAGTTCAACTAGCTTTTCATCTTCTGTGTTTCATCGTTTCCTGGTCCAACCTCTGTCAAAATAAGTAAGTATCAAAAGCTTCAAATACCAAAAATGTAACTCCAGATCTTATTTGTATCAGATTTTAAACTGAATTAGGCTATGTTTGGACAGACATAAGTTATTACCAAAATGCTTTACTGGTCTTGTATTAAAATGTGATTTACATGTGGTGGTCAGAGAAACCATAGTGAGATTTGTGGAGATGAGAGAAAAAGGTCATGTGGGTAAAACAATTAACTGTGTACCTAGAACATAGTGACATCAGTCTCAGAATATTTGATATTATCAGCATCTTTGTAATATCATTCTGCCATATCTTGTCAATATGTACTATACAACTCATACCTGGTTAGTAAAATGTATATAATGCTATTTCGCTATGCCCCCCCAAAGAGCCAATCTGGCATGAAAACTTGCCCATCTTTCCATCTCAGAACAAAACAAATGGCATGAGATGAAAATAAAACTCACCTGCATGAAATGGTTTTTGCAGCTAATGAGGACAGATGCTCTCTATTGCTTTCATCAGTATCGCACAAACGAACAAAAAGGCCTTGCTTTTATCTTTTTGAGTAATGCCATACAAGTCACTTTAAACGGTTCGTTCACACACATTAACAGAAAGAAGATAAGATGCTCTGTGTACTTAAAGACCATTTACGGGGTGGTAAAACTATTCTAGTGTACAGACATGCAATCTTGTGAAGTGCAATTACACCTGGCATTTAACCTGCAGTGCTTAAACTATGTTTAACGTACAGTGCTGGACAGAACTTATTTAATCAAATATTTTCTGTTAAGCAGATGTGTTGCTGAGTATAGAAATTACTTGTATAATTAAATCCTATAATGGAACTGTATTTTTGTTCTCTGAAGCATTTTGAAACTATTCTTAGACAGACTTCCATTGTGATCAAGCTGGAAATCTGCCTTATTAAAATTATTTCAAATGAATAAGCACATTTGATGTGGTCCTGACTGCTTCAGCCTCTATGCTTTTAACATCCTCATACACTAAATTTGTAGTATCACTACAATGTAACTGAAGCATTTCTTAAATGAATAACAGAAAATAGAATGAAAACCAAAATAATAACTTCATTTCATCTGTCTGCATCTCCAAGCAATTTTAAGATTTTTCATTTCAATATTGTGGAAACCATCAAGTCACTATTGTCAGACAAATCAGCTTGACAAAATAATTATCCCATACTTATGCTAACATAAGCATGTTATTGTCACTTGATGTATTTTCATATCATATCACAGAATTAAACATGCAAACACAATATTCAGTTTACTGAACAGGCTTCTGACCTCTTACTCTCCCTTAATGCTTTGTCTCCTTTCTTCCAAGTGATAGTTGGCTTTGGAGAGGCTTGTGGCTTGCACTCAATGACAACTTCTTGGCCCTTGGTAATAATTATTGTTTTCCTCATTTGATTTAGTGGGAAAGTGGGAGCTGAAGCTGTTAAAAAGAAGTACATTAACTCTACAGAGAACAATCTCCTCTTCCTGATGCATTACCTTCTAATAGAAGATTAGAATAATAGATTTGCTTCTGGATATAGAATCTCCATTTTTGTCTTGGAAATTACTACACTGCAGATTAGGTAGAATTTTACAATATGTTTGAAATCAGCAGCCAAGACTATATGGCAGGTCTATACCTTAATCCAGTTATGAATTAGTGAGATGTCCTTCACATCAACAGATTAAAATTTACATACTTGTAAATCCAACAGGTTTAGAAATTAAATACTACAGCTGATTTAGCTGCACCTATTTCATTTTTTTTTAATTTCATAGATAACTTACTAGAAGTAACTAGTTCAAAACAAAAACAAGTTTAAATTACACAACTATGCAAAATGAACTCTTGTTTGTAAGATTAATTCTTAGAAAAAGCATTACTAATAGAGAAGTTTTATTGCTTTTTTTTTTTATATTTGTCTGAATACTGTGAGCTGAAAAGTGAGAACTTTTCAACAGAAGATATTTAACCATGTCTTGCTCTTAGTATTTCACTGTTCAAGAAGTCCCATTGATTACAATACTTCAGCTAAGGTAATAAATGTATCACAAAATGACACTAATTACTGTAATTTCATACCAAGAAAGGACAGTTATTCTCAAGTAATCTTATTTGTTTGTGTTTTGCTTAAGCTAATTTTGCAAAACCAAAGCCCCCCTTCTGCAACTATCTCAGCTACACATACAGGAAGATGCTACACTCTGTTGCCCCTAATATGTAGGAATTTCCTACTTTTGTTTTGCGTAATTTTCATACTAGAGCTATTTATATGGAAAATTTATTCTGTTCTTTTCCCTTTAATAATCCAGAAAATTAAAGACAACTGTTTCTTTAATGCAACATTATGGCTAAAATTTAACAGGAGTACAATTTCAGAATGGACAAAATGAAAGACTGATTTTAACTACAGCAACATATAATGACCATTTCAATATTAGAGAACATCAAAGAAAGTTTACAACTACTTGATATAAAAGGTATACCTATTTTAAAATAGATGTAACAAACAGAGCAAGAGAATATTGTAACCAACAGGGATCTCTTTGCTGACTGAATCGCAAATGACAAAAGAAAGTGGTGAAAAGAGAGCAACCACTGACTGTGGGTTTTAATTTATGGCTAGACAGAAATATTTTAAAGAGTTATCAGTGAAATTCTAGTGTTGACCAGCTAGGAAATAGTGGAAATGTACTAGATAGTTTATTCTTCAGAAGAACCAATTCTCAGCTCAGATGTATATTTTTTTTCAGTAACTTCAGCTTTATCATTTGCTTGTCTGGGAATGTCAAGAATGATTCCCAGGTGAACGTTTTGAAATTTCCAGAGTTTGAACAGAGCAGAGACCTCTAATCTCTGATATGGCCACTGAATTACTTTGAGAGACACCTATCTTCCAGCTATACCATACTCTAATAAAGATCATAAGACTCTTAAAAGTCTGTCTCACTTAACCCTGTGTAACTCCTCTTATCACCATTGTGTGTTACCACAGTTCACTTTAAGGAAAACTAGAGCATTGGGAAGACATGCTTCAAGTTTTCTTCATTAACTCCCCACTTCAACTTCTGAATAATGAAATTTTTATTGTATTTCTGGGTAACACTATGTAGTGTATTTCCTTTACTATGGGTGATATTAGGTCAAATATGTAATTTCCAGTATTCAATCAGTTCTGGTGACTACATAGGAAATTTTTACACCTTTAAAACTAAGATAATGCTTAACTACTTTTGAATAATGGCCTTGGTAGAAATAATAATTTAATTTTAACAGAGACTAACATATATTTACTTTTCTAAGTTTCTTCTCCTGCACTTATTTTTGATGGAGAAAAAATATTTTTCCATTTATTTGAATTGAAACAGCCTTGTATGAGAAACAGTCACAAAATTGAATTGAGCCAATAATTTATGAAAGAAAATTTTCAGTCAACACAAAGACCTGTGCTTTCTCAACAAAGGACCCCTCAAACATAAATAACAAGAATAAAAAGGAACCCATTTTTATTTGCTCTGCTAAGTTTGGACTAGCAGAAGCTGTTCCTTATCATACCAGGCCAAGAACAAATGCAATTATCAAAGGGGAAAAAAAAAGGAACTGTTTGTTCTTTTGCAATAATACTCACCTAAAATCTTCAGCTCAGCACTAGCATAAATGGTGCCATACTTATTTTCTGCTAAGCACTGATACATTCCAGCATCTGAGAGATTCACACTGTGGATCATCAGAACACCATTAATCATCTCAATCCTGCTCTGTAAGGGAATTAAAAAAAAAATTAAAAAAAATCTATAAGCAAACAGGTACTAAAAATTCGCTGTGCTATTAGCTTAAGCCAAAGGACTAAAAGACATTATTAAGCTAAAATAAAACTGAGCAACAAATTACCTTGAGCTTATTTTTTTCTTGCTATAAGGAGTGACAAGAATAAAGCAGATGCAAGAGGGTAGAAAAAAACTCCCAAAACATCTAAAGATAAATATTTTTCAGTGCAAGCTCACTATTTCCAAAGCTTCTTAATGTCTGTTTGCTTGCTTGTCTGCTATGACTCTCACATGATTTTTAAAAGCAGTTCATCCTGGGAACTTTAATGAGTCAAGAAGTTAGTTGTGAGTGTAATATATCTGATGATCTTCATATATTTAGCAAATGTTTGGTTTCAGTCATGGTAGTATTTTCATAAAAGTAGATATAAAGCATTGCTTGCATGAGTAAAAGTGTCTAATCACCTTCATCATTAGTGCAAATTTCTTATTTGAAAGGCCCACTAGTAGAAAATAATTACCACAGCTGGAAGAGGAGGAGCATTAATAGCTATTTATGGAAATATATATCTCATGGAGCTGTACAATGAATAATTTGAGCTGCTATAAAACTTCTCCATGTTTCCTTATTACAGTTGTTGTAAGTTTAATTAAAAATTGATAAAGAATAAAGAATGCAGAGGAAACTGTGAAAGAAAAAGCTCTTTATGTTGTAAATCTACAGTTTAAACTGAAATTTAATTTGAAATTTCAGAGCCTGGTGCAACTAATGGTTTGGAAAATCGGAAAACCAAAAAGTACGGATATTTAAATTGCTTCAATTTCAGGACTAATAGCTCCAACTAAAAAGACAGAAATGGATAAAGTAAAGGCATATAATCTTAATTTCAATGCCTCACAGCTTCAAAAGTAAACTGTATTTATGTTTCCTTTCTTATTGTTTGCATAATTTGTTGATGTGCACAGATAGAAGTGACATTCACTGAAAAGAAAAGCATTATTACATCTTTTATATTCAGAAATCCATTCTGTGAATTCATTTAGAAATAGATACATTTTCTCTCAGCTTTATTTTAATCTCAAAAAATGCATGAAATAAGTTTACAGAACTTTTCTTTAAACAATTTGAGACTATAAAAATGGAAAGGTGCAAGGTAAAAATCCACATAATGTGCACTGATGTGCTGATGATCCATCGTTTTTGTAAACAAAATGAAGTGAAATAAAAAGCAAGCCACACCATAAGTGGTCTTTTAAAGGGAAAATGGAATTTTATTTAGATCTAATTCTGAAATATATCAGGTGACTATAGTTAAAGAGTTCTTTACATTTTAAGAGTCTTACATGAACCATTTTAATGGTCCTGATCTTGAGTGTTGTTACTTGCAGAGAAATAGTGGAGTTGAAAACTAATGAAAATATAAGAGTAATTGTCACTCCTACATTAGCCTGCTAGTGTTCTAAGAGTATGATTATGTACAATAAATTGTGGTAAATAACATAGCATAACATTCAGATAAACATGAAGGAATCTGATTGACCAACATACTGGAGATTACTTAGATGTACAATGGCAGATGCTGTTGCAGACACAGCTTAGAAGGTGCCATCTCCCAAATATTTCCAAACTACAGAGAATTCCTGATGAATGCAATTTACATTGCTTGAAATGGTTCAGACAGGACATGCATAGAAAACCTGTCTTAAGAAACTAACATGGAAAAATAATTTCTGAAGTACTTTTCAGTACTTTCTTTAATTGACTTTATCTGAATGAAAGGAGAAACATGCAATATACTGGGGATGCATTGTCTAATGTACCTGTGGCCAGAAAGGAACTCCATTTTTCAGCCAACGATACGTGGGCCTTGGCTTTCCAGTGGCTTTACATTCCCACCGGAGATGATCTCCACTGTCTAATTGAGTATCATTAAGTTTCTCCACCCAATGTGGGTAGGCTGCAAGAAAAAAATACCATGCTATATACAAAACTTATAAACTGACAAATCTCTAGCTGATATGCAAAGACCTAATCAATTAAAGATCTTAAATTATGGCCTTTACAAAGTTTAGCTTACTCTCAGAAAGAAGCACATTTAAGCAAACAACCAAAACCAAAAGAGAATGTAAAGATATTAACAAAACTCCATAGCTTTAAAGGAAATGCTGTAATAGCAACAGGCAGTGACTAGTATCATGACCAGGAATAGAAACCTGTCTGATTCAAAAAAGTCCATTGGATTGAATTACAATAGTATATATTAATGCATTAATTATTACTGAATTTAAGAACATTTTCTTGATAGTCGGAATGTTTAGTAACTTTTCAAGACCTAAGCTATTTAAAATCTGGTAAGGAGGTTTGCTTGCCAGCCAACATAGACTGTTTCATGCAGTTTGCTAGGAAATCATGATTTATTCATCTAGGAATGATTGGGTATTTAGTAAGATATTTGCACATATTTTTGTCAAAATGTCTTAATTCATATTTCAAGGAGAAAATGCTTTTAATGTTTTTAATCACAGAACCCATGACATTTCTAGCATTCATCAGAAAAATAAATTTCACAGTTACAATGGCAAACTTTTTTTAAAGGTAGACAGATGTTAGGTGATCATTTCTGCCTAAATTTCATGTAATGATCTGTTAAAAAGTGTATTGTTTTAGACCCAGCCAGCTGAGCACCACATGACCTCTTGCTCACTCCCCTGCCCCCTACCTCCCTATTGTGGGATGGGAAGGAGGATATGGAGGAAAAGGCAAAACCCTGTGAGCTGAGATAAGGAAATTTTAATTAAAAAATGCAAGAGAAGAAGAAACAGCAGTAATAACAACAATAGTAATGAAACAATATATAAAGCGAGTGATATAAAATGTACCGACTACCTAAACCTGCACTGACCTGAAAGTCTGTACCATAGACCCACACCATGCTGAGCCCATCCCCCACCTTTATATAGAGGACATGATGTCAGTATGGTATCGCTTCCCGTTGGCTGGTTCGTTAGTCTGTCCTGGGTGTGGTCCCCTCCCATCTTTTGGAGAAAATTACCCCTATCCTAGCTGAACCCAGGAGAAAAAGAAGAGAATATTTTTTTTTTTTTGCAGAGAAGCATATCTTTAATGCATCAGTTGATCAGATAGTTATATGTAGGACCTTATAATTTGGAAAACTTTGCCTGACTCAGTGGGGAGCTGAGCATTCATAGGCAGAAAGAAAAATGCATGGTTAAAAGCCAGCTTTTGGGTTTTTATACTGTAGCCATATCAATTCGTGTAGCATAGAGGATGATAGATGAAGTTAATTAATTTAATGATATTAAATATTGAGGATTTTTTCCAAATAGTAGAGAATAAGTAGCTAAAAGGCCTTCAGTGCTAAAGGAATGTAAAATTTTTCTGCTTGGTATAAATAGAAGTCCATATCTGTCATGACAAAGCTTCTACTTCAAATGTTGGATAATTGATAACATACTTAAACATGGGGAGCAGAGTTTAAAAATAAATCTTTGAATCTAGCTGGCATTTGACAGGTCACCAATCAAAGACCTGAGAAGATATGAAAAGGCATGACAGGTGACTAACTGCTTCTGGCTTACATCTCATGCATGGATGATAAAGAAAGTGAATGAGGTGTCTGTCATTCCTAAGTAGAGAATAGTCTGCTTCAGAGTCCCTAACCAGACAGTAGTCAGAAGCTGGAAACATATCAGAAAAAGAATCACTCATTTCTCTTTTCATATGGGAAAACGGAGATAAAATTGACTCAACCTCATTCCCAAACCCAAGACCAAAAACATCTGCTCCTTTATTCTTATTACAGTCAACGCAATGCATGACACGCTCTATCAGAGGTATCCACAGATAGACAGTAGCAGCTATCAAAATAGGGGCTTATTGCAACCAAAGTTACCCACCACTGCTACTGACAAAACACAAGTTCGGATGTCTGTTGGGACTAGAACTACTGCACAATTAATTCCTAAATCTTAAGGAAAGATGAACAAAAATGGGCACATACTCACTCATAAAGGGAAAACCTCCCACACAAGAGGGCTCAAGGTATCACTCACCAAGGGAGGGGTGAGGGTCACTCAATTCATGGAGACTTGCTCAATCCATGGAATTATCCTTGGATGGCCTGTCCAAGGGAAGGGTCCAACTACCAGGCCTGCTGCTCTGTGAAGAATTTTCTCAACTCATTCTTGGGCCAGGCTCCATTTATACCCTAGTTGAGGCGCACTGTGGTCATTCTAATTGATTGAGGGGGCAAGCCAAGACAAAACAGGCTGAGAGTCTAGACCTAAGGTACCAGTTAATCGCTCTGAGATGCAGTTTGTTGTAAACCGCTCTGGCACATCCTGTTTTTGCCCTGTTTTGTAGGTGGGGGAAGCTGGACCTGCCACACGTGCTTCATATGTGCTCTGCTGCACTGAATCACTTGATTCTTAACTTATATCAAATTTTACCAAAAAATCCTCAGAAGCAGTTTGCAGAAGTCCCGGCTCTCTTGTTGTCTACTAATTGTCTTAAAAATATAATTCGATTGCATTGTATAGTTGATGCTGTTGATGCTGTTGTTTTCCTTTTGAATGTTTTGGTATGCACAGAGGAAGCATGCTGAGAGGCAATTGTTTCCTTTGAAAATGAATAAGCTAATGTGATTTTGGAAGATGTGACAGTTAAATGTGTAACTGAAAATTAATAAAAGTTAACCAATAGTGCCATAAAGTCATGCAGTTTTAAAGAAGCACTAAACTGTTCCTATTCATATGTCATTCTTATTTTGCTTTTCTGAAAATTCTACTGTATGACCAAAAGTATATCTAGTCTCATGTTATTATGTTGAATTTGATCTCATCATGAACCAGAGTGTTCAGAATTAATGTACCTCTTTACACTGAAATGAAACTATCTCCCCAAGCCTGATTGCAGAGATGTTCTCCTCAGTACACAACTGCCATTCCCTACCCTCTGCCTGTGGCTCTTTATTATCTAGCAGACTGTATGTCTGAGTAAATGCCCAAGTTATGAGTAACGCTGTCTAGGTTAAGGATAAATATGCTGTAGCTGTCCTTTAATGGAGGACAGGGAGGTAATCCTAGGTAGTCATCATGGCTTTACTAGGGGCAAGTCCTGCCTGACCAACCTAGTGGCCTTCTACAATGAAGTGACTGCATCAGTCGACAAGGGTAGACCTATGGATGTCTTCTATCTGGACTTCTGCAAGGCCTTTGACACGGTCCCCCACAACATCCTTATCTCTAAGTTGGAGAATTATGGGTTTGATGGGTGGACTGTTCAATGGATAAGGAGCTGGCTGGATGGTCACATCCAGAGAGTGATGGTCAACGGCTCAATGTCCAGATGGAGAAAGGTGACGAGTGGTGTCCCTCAGGGATCTGTGCTGGGACCAGTGTTGTTTAATATCTTCATTAATGATATTGACAGTGGCATTGAGTGCATCCTCAGCAAGTTTGAGGATGATACCAAGTTGGGGGGGTGCAGTTGATATGCCAAGAGGGATGGGATGCCATCCAGAGGGACCTGGATAGGCTGGAGAGG
>VYZX01011983.1:38731-49768 GCA_013401335.1 Brachypteracias leptosomus
CAGCTTTCTTGTAGGCCCCCTTAAGATACTGGAAGGCCACGATAAGGTCCCCTTGGAGCCTTCTCTTCTCCAGACTGAACAACCCCAACTCTCTCAGTCTATCCTTGTAGGAGAGGTGCTCCAGTCCTCTAATCAATCTCGTGGCCCTCCTTTGGACATGTTCCAGCACATCCATATCTTTCTTGTAATAGAGGCTCCAGAACTGGACACAGTACTCCAGGTGGATAGCTATTTGTACATATTAGAAATAGTACAAATAACATTATTATTTCTTTATTTCCCTATTTATTAGCACTAATTGCATATTTCACTTTGATATTCAAATTTATACTCCTTCTTGAGTGAATTTCTGGAGATTTTGTAAATTTCTTGTTGCTTTTCATTCAGCTTTAAGTGTAAACTCCTTATATGGTTGTCCTCTTTCTATACGGAATATAATGATGTCATGATTGCTGGCTGCAAAACAGCCACTGTGACCAGGCGAGTGTTTCATTAATCATTATTAATCTCAACAGAGGTTCACACTAGGAATACTTTATGCTGGTACAGTGCAATACTACTCAGGAACTGCTGTTTTATGAATTAGGTAGGTGTGCAGGTACACGTTATTTGGCACCATAAAGGTACCGTGCTTGTTGCCCATTATTGCTTATTTGCCCTTCAGCCCTACTTCCAGTTTAATCAGTGGCTCTACTGTCATAGAAGAAAAATGGTTCTTCAGAATAGAACTGATAAGGGGAATTTTTTCATAGTGTATGTTTATGGGAAACAATCAAGACATTATGAACCACTGAAGTTGTCTTGTCTAGCTGCTATGAGATTATTTGAAATTAATTTATTTAGAAAAATTAATTTAAATTGCATTTAACTATTTTTTAAAAAATCTGGGGTTTTGTCTGCTACAGAAAATAAATGTGTATAACATGGCCAATACAGAGGAAACTTCTTATTCTCTGAGTCATTAGGAAACATATTTGGAAAAACCTCACTTTTTTCTTCATAAATATGAGGTTATTACCTCATAGAGTAGTTTAGAGTTGTAGAGTTTTTTAAGAAGATAAAGTTACTTTAGCTGTGTAGATTTAATGATTTCAAAGGAAAACACTCCCAAACTGCAAATCACTATTTATACACAACTTGTTGTTCTGTGTAATGAAGCTTATTTTCCTTGCATAACTTACAAGAGAGGTATGCATTTTACATCTGGAATAAAACCCTATTTCTCCTCTGTAACTTATGTGAGAATGAAATGAAATATATCTGAGTGAGGATGTGAAAGAATAAACTTTTGTGACTGTTCTAGAAAACTTACCTACCAAAAAAGCTAACCAGCATATGCACATATTTTCATCTTTTCAAATGATTAACAGCATTTTGGAAAAGAGAGCAACACAAGAAGTACCTCTAACATTAATATGAGTCTAATGTAATATGCATAATTGTTAAGTTTTATAATCCTTATAATCCATTTTTATTTTGATCTCAGCAGAAATCTATAGGAATATAGTTTCCCTGTTCACATTCAACTCCTATGAGTAAATTTATTTGAGTTTCTTGTCACTTTGGTAAATAGTTTGTTGAACACTACTTGTACATCTTAGCATCACCAAGAAAAAAATCCTGCTTTATTTCAGAAATACCATAATTACATTTCTCATTCATCTGAGCTGAAATAAAAGTTCTAAGAGGTCATTGGTGACTGTGATAGACATTACTGTGGGTTTGTTCATTTTGAACTTGAAGAAAATATGAGTTATAGCTTTGCATTTATATCTAGAAGAGATTATAAGAGCCAATTTTCAGAAGTATATTGTCTGGAGCAAGTTCTATTGAATTTGTTGGGAATTATTCAGAAGTTTCATTGGAAATAAAAATGCTTTGATAAATCTATTGGAAGCAATTTAATATTTCTTTTTCTTTTTTAATTCCATCTGAAAAATAATTTAATCACATCTATAAAGAATATGTTTATTTCAGGGAAGGGGTGAAGTGGAAATAAGAGTAACGTCTGAATTTTAAAATGCCTTTTCTATGGATCTGAGCCAGTATTTTTACCAATATTTCAAATAAGAATGCATAGATTACTTTTTCCATATGTGGTTGGTACAAATTGATGTGCTCTTTTGAAATATTTTACCTTCTACTGTAACTTCAATTCCTCTCCACGCTATTTCTCTTTGCCATGCATCACTGTTCTGAGCTGTGCCTTCAAACCCACAGCTTCACATCATAATGTATCTTGAAAACTTCTACATGCCTGTGCATTGGAGACTACAAGAAACTCTTTCTCCTTATGACCTCCAGCCTTACAACTGTGTTAAATATCTTCTGATCATTATAGGATAATTAGGTAGGATTAAAATGTCGAGGAGTATCATGAAATTCTCTCCATCAGATATTTTCCAGAAACGCCCATCAACCATTCACATGATTCTATGTTTATAATGTCCCATATAAATCTGTTCTGGTCAGATGCAGAAATATAAAAGACGAGATAATAACTTTTCCTTTCATTTGGTTATTAAAAGATAGATAGTACTCAAGAAATATAACAACAGTGAGTACTGGTGATTTAAGAATAGAAAGAGAATAGAAGGAAATGGTGACAGGTTTGAAGCTTGTGCACAAGAACAAGTCCAGGTCTGCAAGTCACATCAGCAAACATCCATGACTATGCCAAAAAGGTCTGGTGCATGTATCAGTGACGTGCTTTCCCACCACTGCTGGCTCGTTCTTTATGGCATAGTGCAAGGAGAGTGTGCCTGCTTGACTGCATGTCCACCCATGTGTCATTTTCTTTACATTCTAAGTTCTAACATGTTAGAATGTCTCTAACATCTAAAATAGTACTATGGATAATTATTCATTATTCATAGTGAATTATAGTCCAAAGGCTTTTCTCTACTGATTGATCAGAGCCTAAATTCTTGTCTCAAACTTGGACCTTAACTGTTTGAGAGATAAAGTTAGATAACGTAACTGACACTTCTGGTGATTTCTAAGATTTTTCCAAATTCTTAAATTCAAGTTAATCATGAACAAAAGAGACATCTGAATAAGGTGTAATCAAACAAGAGAACAGAAGATACATAAGGATCTGTAAGGTATTGGTGTCACAAATAGTGAGTAAAGGGGAAAAGCTATTCCGCAACCTTCTGTTTCTTGATTTAAAAGTTAGATAATGGTATTTACTGTTAATGAAATCACAACAGCACAGCTAGATGGTAAAAAATTTAACAGAAAAGAGCTGAACATCTCTTTCAGTGGATTTAATGTTTGCAAATTTACAAAATTCCATATTATATTTTTGTCATCATAATATAGTAGATGCTATATTTCTTTAGCTGACATATTAATCTGGGATTTCCTAAATCTGCTGTACACATATGGCCAGTGTATGTGTACAAATCAATTCCAGAAGATCGGTTACAATAAGTCCAGGACTTTAGAAACAATAGGTTTGTTGCCAATCATGATGCAAATGTAAATGTAAATGCAGAGTGTCTGAAGTGCACAAGATGGCTTTGAACCTGCTAATCTGTTATAGAGTTTGAAGACAGTGGGTGCGATGATTTCCTGAAGTGAAATTAATTTAAGGGGAAAAACCCCTGGATTCAATGCTCTTGAGCCAGACAGTATTATATGCAGTTATTACTTTGTGGGAAATCCTGAAGATAAATACAACAATGGTACTTCCGAGGACCTGCTACTGACAATTGCTAGAATTTGTTTCCTTCTTCTTAACCTGTGACACAGAAAGAAAGCCTTCATATATGCTTTGGATAGTAAGTTTGGAATACAAAATAATGGTCCTCCATCATTAAGCTTAAAACAAATCTGTGTCAATTACTGAACTAAGTGTTTAGTAGTATTTACAAGTTTTCTTTGATGGTCATGAGAGAGAAAGGGAGGGGATTGGTAATATTACTTCTTCAACAATAGCATTCTACTGATGGGGATTTGCAGTTTGGTAGGTTTTTTACCCACTTTCCCTATTCCATATGGTAAAAGCAATTAACTCTGAATTTTTAGATGTAAATACAGAGCATTTAGTCAGACTCAGACAGAATAAGGCCTGGGAGTGTTACTTGCAATTTACCAAAGAATCTGTATTACATTACTCTGAATTGTAGCAATATTTGTAACAGCATTATGAAGTCTATGCAAGAAGAAGTCCACTTAAAGAAAGGCAGAAATCAAACCAGCCTGAAAAATAGGAACAAAATCTAATGCTGGACTATTATCTTATGACATAAATTCTTATTCAGTATGAGATAAAAATGAACTTCAGATTGATGAAATTCTTATAAAGATTTATTTGACATAAACAATATGTACTATCAAAGGAAAATGAATCCTGGATCTATTTCTGCCTTATATAAACAAACTCAGCTTGAAGATGCTATGCTCATGTTTAAAAAGGTTCCCTTCTCTCATCGCAGGTTTATCTCCAGGGGAATGGATATCCCTACTTATAACACTGACAAATGTTCTACTGAGAGCATTCATTTCCCGCATGGGATTGTTTTATCAGTAAACTTTAAGAATAACTTCCACAGCTTCCAGGTTTGGCATCTGATAGAACCGGCAAGATCTTTTTCCTTAAATGAGAAGTGGTGTGAAGGGGAATGGAGGAATGTGATTTTTTTGTCCTGTTGGACTTAGAAACATGTATTTCTATGCCATTTTTTGTTTCTATCCTGCAGCCTGATTTTGGACAAATCATTCTATTTTAATACCCTATGCCACGTTTTCCCTGTTTTAAAAAGAGAAAACAGTCATTTTAAATCTGTGATGTGTAGATGAAAAATAGAACATCATGGTAAGAATGTTTTTGAAGGTGAAAGAAAATTATTACCTGTAG
The DNA here is from genome assembly GCA_013401335.1 of Brachypteracias leptosomus. NCBI lineage: Eukaryota > Metazoa > Chordata > Aves > Coraciiformes > Brachypteraciidae > Brachypteracias > Brachypteracias leptosomus. The sequence goes on from VYZX01011983.1 coordinate 43,596, forward strand.
ACTTCTACACTGTGAATTTGCTTAATACATGATGATGTCAAGATGTTAGCACTCCTTGTTTCCCTAGTAATTCTCCTATATGTAGGCAAAACACTGCATAATTGAATCCCTACTTCCAGCAAGGAACTGGATGTATAGCTTCTAGAATTATTTGCTCCATGTCATTAAGTTGTGAGTACCATAATACATTTAAAAGAAAAGTCAAAATTAGCTTCCTCTTTGACTGCAAATTGTATATCAAATCTTGTTAGAATTCCTCAAACCTCCAGCCTTCATTTAACAATGCAGTGATTCACCATGTTCTTTTATACTTTGATTTGACCAGCAGTTTCCATATAGGGGATAACAATGTATGTGTTACTGCCACAGGATTCAGTGGAAATAATGGCTGCTAATGTTCTCTGAATGTTGTTAGTAAAGAATTTGGTTATCTGTAATACCAAAGGTGTTTCTGTGTGGCACCCTTATTGTGAGAAGAGGCATGAACTATTTTGTGTTCATGGAAGGGTACAAGGAGGCTTAATCACTTCTGAAAGACAGCACCTGGAGTGGAACAGCTGCTGAGGCTGACTGGCCATTCTATGAGCTGTGTATCCTTAGCAAAAAGGCACTTACTTCCTGGGGAGTTTCATACAGTTGCCTAAGGAAAAAACAGCTTAGACTCAGGGAGAAAGTTATGCTTGTTCCAATCACTGGATTCAAGAAAATATCAATCACAGTATGTCATGTACAGAGGGGAAATTTCTTCAGCTAGAGTAGTTGTCTTAAAATGGACTGAACTAAAAAACCAGTGCTTTCTCTTTGTTCTGCAAATCCTGCATTGTACTCGTGATGCAAATCTTTCATAAAATATTCTATGAATATTCTATGTCTCTCGACTGCCACCACACTGTAAAGATCTGCTGACATATCCCGAAGAAATGGCCAACAGAACTGTCATATTTGACCCTAAAAACAGAGAAGCCTGTTTTATATCACAGATGTTAGTATAATTTTATACTCATGTTATACTCACATGTTTATACCCACTAATACTCAGCCACTGCTTGCCACCTTGGCCATTCACTCATCTTAATGCCCCTGGGATACAGCATAGTACAGTTAACAGAGGTTAACTTTAACTTTGATTTAAACTGTGATCAGTGCAGTAGGTCTGCTACTCTTTAGTGAAATACTGAGAGATGGATTCATGGATTTGTATTAAGGAGATTTATGTGAGAAAAAAATTGATCTCATAACGGAAATCCTCATGAGATCTTTTTTGACACTGGATTAGTGGGAAAGGGTCAGATTATAGGAAGGTCTTGTGAGCCCTTCTTGACAGTCAATCATAGAATCATAGAATGGTTTAGGTTGGAAGGACCTTTCAAGATCATCTAGTTCCAACCCCCCTGCCACAGCAGGGACATCTCCCACTAGACCAGGCTGCCCAGGACCTGATCCAACCTGGTCTTGAACATCTCCAGGGACAGAGCATCCAGAACCTCCTTAGGCAGCCTGTTCCACGGGATGAATCTGGCCCGATCTGAAGCCAGGAAGACTCTTGCTGTCTACAGCCAACACATGAATACCAGTTCTGAAACATTTTGGACCAGTATAAAATATGTAATATTGTATTTGCCAAGATCAGACAACAGAAGGATAAAATTCATTGAGAAAGATATGGAAGACCTGGGGCATAGTTTTAACTGGTGGACCAAAAGGAAAAGCCATATTTAACAATTTTGAAGAGCAGAGAGGCATAAGTTTTTCTTTTGCAGTTAAGAATCAATATCGTGCAATGCTGGAAACTTCTATTCACCTGTGTTGAGGAACCGGATGGATAACTGCATGCATTAGTCAGAGAAGTGTGCAATTTTGTGTTCCTGGCAAAAATCACATGTAGCTGAAGTTCAGAGGAAGAAAAGAACCAGATACTATAAAACCTTTGACCAAAGTAGCACTTCTTGGATGCCTTTAACCTTTCTTCTCTTCTGAAGCTCATTATGCTGGTTGCCAAACACTGACCAGACTTCACAGAAAAATCCTTTTAACACCTAAACTTTAAAAGTCTATCTTTTTACACCTGCAAAATGATTTACAGTATCTAGAAGCCTTCTTTGTAGCCATTACCCTATGTCATTGTCTTAATGAGTGACACCAGCAAAAATAAATTCTTCAGATACCTCACTCAGTTCTCAACAGTTACAGTCAAATGTCCTTCACAGGATCATAAAGATTTTATATATTGTCACCCTGATCTTTGTTTAGATATTGTATTTGCTTATCCAAACACTTTTTGTTTATATTTATGCATATTGAAAAATCTTCAGTAAGCTCTCTCTACACATACATAGCATGCAATGAAAATATTGATAGTGACATAAAATAAATAATAGCATTTTTAATAAAAGCTTGAAGAACAATTTTTAAAGTCCATTAAAATAAAATTGGGTCAAAGAGTTAAAATAGAATCCTATATTCCATGGATTTAAAACTTTGAGATATTTATTACTCAGAATTGATTCAGAGTTTATTGTTTCAAGAGAACATTTTAGAACATTTCCTAGATGACAAGTCACTAAATATCTTTCACTTTTGTGACTTATATAGATGTAAATTCACCTTATTTTTTTTTAATTTTATTTTATTTTACTTCATTTAGAAAGCAAGATTTGAAAATGGACTAACAACTGAGTTCTTGCAAACCATAATACATATAGGGTGAATGTTTATGGTTGAGCTATACATGTCTTCAAAACAAAGTTTATAATAGAATTATCAGCAACATTAAACATAACAGCATGAACAATGCTTCCATCATAACAACCTCATCATAACTCAGTAATAAGAGTAAGTATCTCTATTTTATTCTTATTTTTAACTAAGAATATTTCACAATAAAAACATAGCCTTGGCATTAGTAAAATGAAATAAGCTAGCATTTTTAAAGAATATTGATATGTATAGATGTTACTATTGTACAATAGCACAAGCATAAAACAGTCTCCCAAAAATACTGAAAAAACAAGCATATGGATTGTAAGAAAAAACTGTCTGCCAGTAATGTTCTCTAGTCATTCTTTTGATTAAAATCTCCGTGTGTCATCCATGTGGTTAAAAAATAACCATAGTGAAAAGGAGGACGCTTAAAACTTAAATTTTTAGCAAAACAATTGTCTTGGCAGTCTACATGTCCCAGGGATTCTATTTTAAAAGCAAAGATTGAAAGCTTGTGTAGCCTACAAGTACAGCAACAACCCACATCCTCTAATTTATACTAATGAGAAATAAAACATGATTATCCACTCAAAATTGGTTGTTGGCACTATCATAACACAAACTGTATTTTTCTTTTTCTTTTCTTTTTCTTTTTTTTTTTCTGGATGGAGCCAGAAAACCAATGAAGTATGAAATTTATATGGTGAATAAAATAAAAGCTGCTGTATGGTGTGATGCATGACCAAAAATGCAGTGAGGAAAACGCTGAAGTGTAAGGGTCAGATACTGTGTGTGCATTATACGTGATTTGACATTTAAAAATCTGTGTGAAAGTGTGGGCATAGAAGAATTATTTTAAACAAGAAGTCAAGCTAGAGTTATATGCCAAAAAAAAAAAGAAAAGAAAAAAATAAGGTGATAAAATTCTGACACTTCCTTTTTCTTGCTTTCCTCTGATGACAAGGGTCTGTGCTCATAGAGAAGTAATGTAACTTACAGCTTTTCATATCAGCTTGGACAAACCAGTCCTATATCATTGTTTAAACTATAAAAACTCATTCATTTAGAGATTTAAAAAAAACAACATGTATTTACATCTACACCTGCTTTTAATTCCCATGTTAAAAGTCAGGAAGTGTTAAAGAACACTCAGATGGCCATCACTGGAAGTGCTTCATTACTTAATGTGTCATATGGTGGGGATAGAACTTAAGTCTTTCTACCTATCAGTACCATTAGTTTCATATTTTTTTAATGGGGACCTAAATTAAGACATCAGAATTCTTCTTTTTAATTTTTTACATGTAAAACAAAATGAAAGAATTAACCAGTTGCCTCCAGATGTTCTTGGAAGAAAAGTCAGTAATATTTGAGAAAAAAATGAATATGGCAACCTGCTGTTATAGATAGCAGTGCTTGAGAAATTGCATTTCTGCAGCAGGAAATGCCATGAATTCTGTGATCTGTGCAAGAGTGTCAGCTGGGAAAACGATGGATTCTTTGCCAGAACTTACAGAAAGAACAAAGTCACAATCTGTCTTCCTGATTCACATAATAAACTTAAGTTTTGACATTGAAATGATGGGTTTGTTAGAAAATCAGGATTATCTGGACTACAAACAACAACCTCATTACCAATAAGATAGTTTATTTGTTTTATAAAAAAAATAGCTTATCTTTTTAAATAACAGAAGACAGAAGCAGTGAAAATTGTATGACTCAAAAGTAAAAAATTATTGTACTGCTGGTTAGATTACTTTTTAACGTAAATGTTTTGAATTCTTCCTTTCAGTAAATTTTAAAGGAGATGTTTTACTTTAAAAATTATTATATTATTTTAACTGTGCTTAATGTAAATCTTAATCAGGATTTAGCAATTATGTAAAATATGCAGGTTGGTTCTTAAGAAAAGTTCAAAACATAGAAGATACTAATACTTAGCCAATGACTGATGTTCATTACAAGCAGCATCGTCTAATACAAATAACATCAGTTTGAGATATTTCACTCCTGCATTACTTCAAATTCTTTAACAACAACAAAGTCTATTTACAAGTGACATCAGCAACAATATTTTAACTTTTAACTGGACTAGCTACATATTGGTTGAGTCAGAATAAAATCCTTCTCAGAGAACTTCTGTCTGTCAAGCAATTAAGATATTTTAGTTTGGAGACAAAAGCTGCACAGCTTAAATGTATTTAATTCCTACAGCCACGGTGACTGGCAGTTCTAAATAAATACTATTAATAAATCATTAATCTGTAACCAAAGACTGGGCTTTTTCTGGAATATCGCCAAATGCCTACTTCAAGAAATCTCTCTGGAATGTCTGTTATTCTCACAATTACACCAGAGAGAGAAGAGTGAGTGTTTCAGGCAGCTAAATTAAAGCACGAGAAAAGCAGCAGCACATTGGTTTTGAGACTGTAATAACTTCTGTGTTATTTACCATAGGAATTCAAAACACCAAATCTCAAAATGCTAAATAAAGAAGGAACAAATCAGTTGCCCATTCAGTTTGGTACTGGGAGCCCAAGCCAATGTAACAAGAAAAGATCCCTACAAGCTGTAATAAGAGATGAGAACAAAAAATGAAAACGACAAAAATGAATAGGAAATCTGATGTATTTCTACCTCCCACTTCAGCCTCCAGGTTTCAAACAATGACTGAAATGTCATTCATGTAATTATTACCATATCAGGTTGAAAGTAATTTCAACTCAGGTGATTTGATTGTGCATTAATGGCTGTGAAAAGAAGATAAGGAATGTGCAAGGTAAAAATAGCTGCCTATTACAACAGCAGCAAATGGGGTCAACTTATTAGATAACCTTTAATTCCTTGATTGTTCAGCTGGTTTTGTTTTTTTGTTTATTAGAGGTTAACACCAAATATGAATGTGGAAATAAGCTAATTGAAAACTTTCCTGTCAACCTTCAGCTTCCTTATGTGGCTGTTTGAATAGTGACTAACTCTTTGACAGAGTTTACTAAATCTCAGGATGCTGATGATGGAAGGTATCAGTAGCTGTTTTTCTTGCCTGTCAGTGATGGTTGCAAAGAACAACATGTGACATACCTTCTTTTCACTGGAAAGTGACAGTTGACTTGTAATCTGTCAACAATTGCAATTTAATTCCAGCAAAATGAAGAAAACAAGAGCTAACATGTTGGTTACTGCTTCAGCCATAGACAAGAGCCTAAAAGGGCCTCATTGCCAACTATTGACCTGGCAGAAAATTGGTTAGTGTTGCTGACAGGCAAGAGCCTGGAGCCACCAGTCTCTAAAGAACTGTTATTTTCCTCATATATTTTGACATTTCAGGGAATATCTCTATTTATTGTTTTTCTGTCCACTCTCATGTACTTCTTTCCTTATCTTTACTATATAAACTATAAGATTTGTGTTTTACCCTACAGAAGCTCTCCCCTCACATTTACTTTCTGAAGTACTGCTTAAACTTTTGTTGG
>VYZX01011990.1:0-12064 GCA_013401335.1 Brachypteracias leptosomus
TCCTAGAGGTCCTTTCCAACTGATTCTATGAAAAGTCAGTGAGGACAAAAAGAATCATGTGGCAGGACAAGAAGTGCACACCCAGAGAGCTCCTCTCACCAGCAGTGAGCACCAAGGACACACCAAGTGACCCAGCTGGTTGCTAACAAAGATGTGGCACTTTGGGACATGGTCTAGAGGTCAGGGAGACGTTGGACATGATTATCCTTGGGTAATCATCCAACATCCAGGGAGATGTTGGACTTGATGATCCTAGAGGTCCTTTCCAACCTAAATGACTCTATGAAGCAGGTGATGAACTGTAACATGAAGGTTCTCTCTTCATCTGAGGTTTTCCAGGTTAAAAAGTGTTTTGGGTTTAGCTCAAACCTCCAAAACTCTTGTAGAAGCATTAAAAAAGCATCCTACAGATCTGCTCTCCTAGTCAGTGTAAGCTGAGAGTTAACAGAGTAAATAAACAGTGGATTTATTTAGCATGAAGTCCCCAAATCAATAATAATCTATCAGCACAGACCAAATAAATTGGTGTGTAATCAAGATAAGGAAAACAAAATAAAATCACATTATTTGGAAGCCACTTATGCAAGATCCAGAGTGGAATGAGCCTCCCTCTCTAGGAGGTTTTCTTTTGCTTTTCTTTCAACTTGACAGCAAAATAACACCCCCAAATTCTGAACACTCCAGGAATAATTCAGCTCAAAAAGGCCCCCAAGTGTCACCACTCACAGATTGTTCCCCAGGTTGTGGAGCAGAGAGAACAGAGCTGGAGGAGCAGACACCAGAAGGTGCCCCAAGAGTGAAATCTTGCACTTACCTCCCCAAGGTGAGAGTCTCCCAGAGGCCCTTTTGTCTCAGGGTTAACAATGACAACTTTGACTCCAGGTAGAATCTACAGATCACAAGGAGGAGTAAGTTTAATGTGAATTATCTGCAGGTAGAACTCAAATATAAAAGCAACAATGACCTCCAGAAAAGCAGGAAACCCCCCCAGGTCTCATGGGCACCAAAACCTCATGGGTGGTAAAGGGTTTTCTGACCCAGGTAGGAGGTTCTAGGCTTGGAAATGTGGCTACACCTCAATTTGGAAGAATTCAATGTTAAAAACCAGAGGGAAACATGTTTGTTAATCCATTTGAAGAAGGGATTTGAGGGCCACCAAAATGCTCAGGGGAATGGAGCATCTCTGGTATGGAGACAGGGTGAGGAGTTGGGGCTGTTCAGCTGGAGAAGAGAAGGAGAAAGGGACCTTAGAGTGACCTTCCAGGACCTGAAGGGTCCTGCAGGAAGGCAGGGGAAGGTCTGTTCCAAAGGGTTTGTAAGGACAGGACCAGGAGTGATGGTTTTAAGCTGGGAAAGGAGAGATTTGGGCTGGAGATTAGAAAAAAGTTCTTTAACGTGAGGGTGATAGATCAGGGGAAGGGGCTGCCCAGAGAGGGGGTGGAGGCCCCATCCCTGGAGTCCTTCAAGCTCAGGCTGGATGGGGCTCTGAGCAGCCTGATCTAGGTAGAGATGTCCCTGCTGGGGTAGGGAGGTTGGACAAGGTGACCTCTGGAGGTGCCTTCCAGCCTCAACCACTCCATGAAGGGAGGCAGAGCTCCAGCCACACGCTGATCTCAAGGTGATGGCAGCAGACTCTTGGATATGGTTCATTTCCTGCAACCAGGACCAACCCTCCCCATTGTTTTCTGTGTCTAAATGAACTTTCTGACAAACCAAACACACTCCAGAGGAAGAGTGAGGGTGAGTTACCTTCCCAGACTCAGAGAGCAGCAGGCTCTGAGGAGCTCCCCTCTCCACCAGCCGGACTCTGAAGGGAAAGAAGAGGGAAAAAAGGGTGAAAAAAGGGTTGAAATGTGCTGAGAAGTGATGGCTCAGCACTGCTACAACATTTGATGGGGTTATTGAGTAAAACTCCTGTACCTGTCGTGTCTCAGGGATTTCAGATCCACATACACCGTGGTGGGGTCAGGCCCAGATGTTCCCTGAGGAGTTAATTTAAAAAACCAAGTTAATTTATCTACAGCAGTCAAGGAAACCTCAGCCTGAGCTCAGAAATATTCCCAGGGGTTCCTATTTTTCCCCCTCTGCAGCTGCACTAAGGAAAACACTCCAGAAAATGGGCTGGGCTGTAAGGAGAGTGGAACTTCAGTGGGGTGCACCTCTGGGGAGGGGGGGGAGCTGCTGTGGGGCCACCCCAGGCACCCCCAGGGCAACTCTCCATGGGAATAAAGAGTTCCCTCATGTCACATTCCTGTTGTTTGGAGCACCTGTGGCATGATCTGGCAGCTGAAAACAAGAGAAGCTGCTTAAATCTTGTGCCAGCTGCTGTGCACAGAGCAGATGTTGGGCTGTGCTGCTGATGGGGATGAGGAAGGTGCTGAGGGAACCTGGGAACCCTCTGGCAGGGGGTGCTGGAGGTACCTGTAAGCAGATGGCAACGTTGACTCTTGACCCAAAGGTGGTGCTCACAGCCCGGGAGGACAACCCGATGTCTTTGAAGAGTTTGGAGAAGGAATGAGTGAGAGACACTCGGGGTCGTTCCTCTGCCACCACCACACAGGTCCGGACACAGGACAGGTTAATGCCTCGTGCCTGGAGAAGACATCAGAGTGCAGAGGAGGGTGGTAATTAAATGTGTTAATGGCCTGTGCCTCACTGCACCAGGATCACAGAGTGTCAGGGGTTGGGAGGGACCTCCAAAGATCACCCAGTGCAACCCCCCAGCAGAGCAGGAGCACCCAGGGCAGGTCACAGCCAGGGGGGGGTTGAACATCTCCAGAGGAGACTCCACAACCTCCCTGGGCAGCCTGGGAACCCTCACTGGGAAGAATTTTCTTCTCCTATTGATGGGGAACCTCCTCTGGTCCAGCCCCTTGTCCTATCCCTGGCTGTCCCTGAGCAGAGCCTGGATCCCTCCTCCTGACACTCTCCCTTGACACATTTAGCACCATTCCTGAGCTCACCCCTCAGGCTCCTCTTCTCCAGGCTCAAGAGCCCCAGCTCCCTCAGCCTTTCCTCACCAGGGAGATGTTCCACTCCCTCCAGCATCTCTGGGGCTCTGGGCTGGACTCTCTCCAGCAGTTTCGTGTCCTCCTTGACCTGAGGGGCCCAGACCTGGCCACAAGATCCCAGCTGTGGCCTCGCCAGGGCAGGATCCAGTTGTTCCAGCCTGTGTGTTGTGCTGTGACTGGTGCCACCCCCCAAAGGAGGCACCTTCAGAGCTGTGCCACCACCAGAACCAGCCTGACCCTCAGCCTCCCAGCTGGAGGACACTATTTCAGCAAACCCCTGCAGAAAGACACCTCAAGCAGTTCATGGAGCTGTTTTTTCTTCCCTTCCTCCCATCTCCAAGGAGAAACCCCCTCTCCTTAGCCAAGTGCTGAGGTGCTTTCCACCATGTGCTGCTCTGAGCCTCCACTGCAGACTCTTACATAAGCAGCTCTTCTGCAGAGCATCCTGCTGCTGGCACCCCCCTGCCAGGCTCTGCCCAGCACACCCGGGCACTTGCTGCCAACCTGCTCCCTACTCCCAGCTCTGCTTCAATCCTCTTCATTTCCTGGGGCTGAAAATGGGGTTTTTGAAGCTTTTGCTGCTCAAACGAGCTGTGGGCTGGAGATTTGTGCAGCAGGAAGAATGTTCTATTTAACAATCCTCTTGCTTTGCTACCACGGTTTCATTTATTGATATAAAATAATATGGAGGGATCACTTCTTACCTTTAACATTTCAACTTGGTTCCCAAGTCCCTTTGTGCACAGTTCCATGACTGAATAGGAACAGAAAGTGTCCCTTATTTTATACTGGCTGACAGTAGATAACCAGAGAAAAAGGTTGGATTCCAGCTCCATAGGAGGAATTAAAATTGACTGGTGTCCAGAATACACACTGTGAAGGGAAAAGACATTTTTGTGTAGTGTGTAGGTACCTTTAAACTCATATTTACTGTTGTTTCAGGTTATTCCTGCCAGACCAAAGGCAGGCTGGGGGACCCTGCAGCTGAGGCAAACAGGTCACAGCTCCATTGCCCACCTTCTGCAGCAACATCATTTTAAAAATACAACTTATTGCACAAGAACAACAATTTCTCCACACACAACCGTGTCAGTGAAGGAGGAGAGCTGGCTCAGAGTTTACAGAGCAATAACTCCCTTTCCTCCACAGACCATCAAGGCAAACAGGCAAGAGCAACACTCTGGAGCCAGCAATTTAATATCTGGCAGCACAAACAGGCCTGATCACAGCAGGGCAACATCTTGATAGTCTGCAGGGAAAGGGAACGTAGTGCAGGAAATTCTCCCCTTACTATAAGTGACTCACTTTGTTAACATCAACATTATCTGTCTGTTTCCACCCCAGGTAGCACCGTGAGCTGCCAGCTCCTGTTCACAGCCAGCCAGGAGCTCATTTTTTAATTTTTTCCCCCTCCAAATCCTACCTGCAAAGGCACCAGAGCACAAAGCCCAGCCCACAGTAGGGGTCGAGACAAATGGCGATCTGCCGGGAGGAGTAGAGCTCACACTGGAGCTTGATGGCCCTGCAGAGGCCACTCACTGCTGCGTGGGACATCTGCAAGACAGGGGACAGAGGGACTCTGCTGAGACACAAGGACATGGGGACGGGGCTTCGTCCAGACAGGGAGAAAGTTTGCTTGAGAAGAACTCTCCGTGAACTGTGTTTCTTCCTCCTCTCCCTCCCACTGCACATCTGAGCCACAGATCCCACCTCTGAGCCACAGATCCCACCAGCTACAGCTCCAAACCTCCAGGAACCTCAGACTCCCAACACTCCTCATCATACAACAGCCCAAGGCTTGGGATTTTTAGGTTCTCTCTGTCAGCTCCTTTCCTGCCCTGCTCTGAGGGGAAGCAGCAGCTCCCAGCCCCATTGCTCCCACTGCTCTCCTGGCAGGAGCTCTGCAGCTCATCACCTCCTGATGACCTGTCCCTCTACCCTGCAGAGCTAATCCTCCAGCACAGAGTCACCCTGCACCCTCTGCACTCAACCCAGCCCTTTCTGGGGAGGAAAGAATGGTCTTTATTCAAGCTACAAGAGCCAGATGTGGTGGAGGTCGAGGGGAGGGGTGGTTGAGAATATCACCAAAGCCAAGACACCAAAGCCCTGTCCTCCAGCCCCAGTTCATGGTACCTTCACTCCTGTCAGCATGCCCGTTGTGGAAACACTAAAATCTAGATATGCCAACATCTCAGGTGTAGGTGGTTTGTAGATCTGGGAGAGCCTCTTCCTGGGCAGGTCGTCTGTGCAGGGAAGGAACAAACAAGAGTTCTTCATTACTGACCTGCTGAGAACACAACTTCCCAAGAGCCTGAGGTGCAAGATAACACCACCTATTAATTCTTTCCAAAAGACAGACTCATACATGACAAGATTCTTGCCAAAGATTCCACGTAGAGAATTATTTATTCTTAGAGAAGAGACCAACTCTCTCATCTTAAGGAAATTTAACAGTTATGAGCAGCACAGCTTGTGGGTACAATTATTTTCCATGCACAGCTCAACAAATGCCAGAAGAACTGTCAGTAAACAAGGTCAGGCTGAGCTTTTATCTTGAATCTCTGGAACCCTTCCAGGGGAGGTTGGCCAGAGCTCTGAGCAACCTGCTCTAGCTGCAGATGTCCCTGCTCAGTGCAGAGGGGATGGACTCGATGAGCTTTAAAGGTCCCTTCCAAGCCAAACCATTCAATGATTCATTCAAATTCTTAGGAGCCACCCAGTTCACCCCTGAAATGGGGACAATCCCTTTGGAAGTCAGAGGTAACCCCCTCCCCAGGAGCTCAGGCAGCCCCAGGACCTCACCTGTGTCAATGATGGTTGGCCAGGTTTTGACATCGACGGCAGCCGCTGCCTCTCTGGATCTCAGGAGCCTCATTAAGGTCTGGGTTGTGAGGATACAGGCAGCTTTGCTCACCTGCAAAGAGAAATCACCCCCTAAAACACCCAGGAAGGCCAAAGCACATCACAGTGTCTGTCACTGCATGATCTGGTGTCCACAGAGTGTCACCCCCTGCAGCCACCTTCCCCCACAACACTGGTGGTAACTCCACTCACTGCTCCCTACTCCTCCTTCACTGACACCCCAAACACAGATTAAAATGCAAATAACCACGTCAGGACCTTTAGAGCAGGAGAGAACATCACCCAGGCTACATCCAGCTCCCCTCCCCATGGTCCTTTCCTGGGTACTGGGCTTGGAAAGGAAATTCCAGCAGGATTTGCCCTTGCCCAGCAGTAGAGTGTCGATGTGAGGTCTTAGGTGGTACCATCACATGTTAGCATAGCTCAGAAACCACCCATTTCAGAGCAATTCCTCCACAGGAGGAGAGGAAACACCATCCTCCAGTGATGGGAAGTATCCTGCTCTCTGCTGTCACGTGAAGAGCATGGGAGCTCTGCTGGGTTCACCACCCAGGAGGAGCATGGGAGCTTGGACAGCCTGGTGAACCACCTGAGGTCAAAGCAGGAGGAGCATGAGAGCTTGGTGAACCACCCAAGGCTGAAGGAGGAGGAGCATGGGAGCTTGGACAGCCTGGTGAACCTCCTGAGGGTGAAGCAGGAGGACCATGGGAGCTTGGACAGCCTGGTGAACCTCCTGAGGGTGAAGCAGGAGGACCATGGGAGCTTGGTGAACCACCCAANTGGGAGCCTGGACAGCTTGGTGAACCACCTGAGGCCAAAGCAGGAGGAGCATGGGAGCTCTGCTGGGTTAACCACCCAAGGCTGAAGGAGGAGGAGGATGGGAGCTTGGACAGCCTGGTGAACCTCCCAAGGCTGAAGCAGGAGGAGCATGGGAGCTCTGCTGGGTTAACCACCCAAGGCTGAAGGAGGAGGAGGATGGGAGCTTGGACAGCCTGGTGAACCTCCTGAGGTCAAAGCAGGAGGAGCATGAGCGCTTGGAGAGCCTGGTGAACCTCCCAAGGCTGAAGCAGGAGGAGCATGGGAGCTTGATGAACCACCCAAGGCTGAAGGAGGAGGAGGATGGGAGCTTGGACAGCCTGGTGAACCTCCTGAGGTCAAAGCAGGAGGAGCATGAGAGCTTGGACAGCCTGGTGAACCTCCCAAGGCTGAAGCAGGAGGACCATGGGAGCTTGGTGAACCACCCAAGGCTGAAGGAGGAGGAGGATGGGAGCTTGGACAGCCTGGTGAACCTCCCGAGGCTGAAGCAGGAGCTCCATCCTCAGCCCTTGACTCACCTCCACGATCATCCTGACGGTGGGCAGGGTGGCAGTGAGGCTCTGGGCATGGGGTGGCCTCACGGTCACGGGGATGCAGCCAGCGTACAAACAGCCATAGAAGGCAGTGATCAGCTCAATGCCTGCAAGGAGAGGACAGCCTGTGGTGGAGGACACTGGGGATGGACACCCTGCTGACCCCAGCCTTGCCTGGGGGAGTTTCTCTCCAGCCAACTACGTGCTTTCCATGGGTGACAAGCTGCCAAGTGGCAACGTGACCTCAGAGAGACAAGATCCAAGGAGACCAGGGGCTGGGGAGTCTCAGGTGGGGTCACCAGCACATACAGTGTGGTCACAAGTTTCTAATGACCTTGTAGTGAACACACACCAGAGGATCTACTTGTGTGGGGAGGCTGGACAAGGTGACCTCTAGAGGTCCCTTCCAGCCTTAAACATTCTAGGATTCTATGATCTTTGATAACCACAGAAGCCTTTGATGATACAACAAGATCCAGCCAAGGGGGAGAAGGAACAAATTGGCTTTTCCAAACTACAGAGAAGTCTTTTGAGTCCTGATACTGCAACCACAAGACTCTGGGAGAGCCCTGGCTGGGGTCAAAGTGAATCCATGAGTTGCAGACCCCAAGGTATCATTTTTCCAAGGACCCCTCCTGGATTTCCAGATCTCAGTGAGATCCCAAAGCCAGACCAGGCTCCCTCTCCACACTGGGATGCACCCACCACTCCAGCTCGCTTACCAGGAGGATAAAGAAGCACCACATTGTCTCCTGCATTGAGATGTCCTTTGTCACACAGAACTGATGCAATTCTCTCAGCTTTTTTGTGCAACTGAAGGCAGGTGGCTGTGCACACAGTGGTTCCCTTGAGAGGAGACAAAAATGCTCTAGACAGGGCCTGGCACAACATGAGTGTCAGTAAAGTGGCTGCTGCAAAAATTCAAATAACAAACCAACCAACCAACAAGTTGCTTTGCTAGTGTCAGTCTCTAGCTACTGCTTATCTAGACCTAGAGGCTGCTGCTGCTGTTCCAGGAGCAGTTTATCCACTACAGCATCGAGAAGATAAGAGATGGAGTTAGATCTGCTCTAGAAAATTCTACCTTCCAGGGAGTCAGTTCAGGTCTTCTTGCCCCAGAACCTTGCCAGAACATACTCAACAGGGACACACCATTAAATGATACAGGAGCCAGTGGGACCTACAAACACGCTGAGTTTTAAAATGCAGCAAGGGACCACGACAGTCGTTTAGATGGGGTTCAGATTTACAGATTTAGGGGCAAAATCTGGTGCAGACACTGGACAGAGGACACTGGAGGGGGCAAAACATTTTAAATAGAGTCTCAAACTCGTGCTGTGGACCTTAAAACCCCAACACCCCAGCACTGCCTGTACCTTGGCATTCAGCAGGAGGAAGAGAGGGTGGTCAGGGGTGGCTTGAGCTCTCCACTGCAGCACCTCTGTCAGGAACTGGTGCTGAAACAGAGAGGCAGGAGTTAAATACTGGTGGTTCTGCTCCAGAGCAGTGCTTGGCAGCCAGCTGGGGGGGGAACCCCTCCCTGATTTACCTTTTTCACCAAGTCGTTGTCTTCTATCTGACCAAGATCTCTTCCAGAGGCTTGAGCAATGCGCTTCCCAGCAACCAGGTTCCCCACCATCACAGAGGCAGGGCCAACGCCTGGGGGAGAGAAGAGCCCCAGGAAATGTGGATTTTAAACACAAATGGCTCCAAACTCGAGGTGGGGAGATGGAGAGGAGAAGTTCTTGCCCAGGAGGGTGGGGAGACACTGGCCCAGAGAGGTGCTGGAAGCCCCATCCCTGGAGGGCTTCAAGGTTGGGTTGGATGGAGCCTTGAGCAACCTGCTCTAGTGGGAGGTGTCCCTGCCCATGGACTAGATGATCTTTAAGGTCCCTTCCAACCCTGACAATTCTATGATTCTATGATTCTAACTAGGCAGGAGCTGGCAGGAGAGCAAAGGCACAAAGATCCTCTGGAGAACTCCCCCCTGATGGAGTCCAGAAGGCATCACTATTGTCCTGCTGCCATCAGCAGAGAGAATCCCAACGAGTTCAAAGGCAGGAATCAAAATTCCCCAACTGACACATGCAAGAGGAGGCCTCAAACACACCCCAGCCACAGCCCACAGGCCAAGCTCTGGTCTCCAGCAAGCAGGAGACTCAGCTGGAGGCATCAGGCAGAGTCCTGGGGCTGAGGTGCTGAACCAAAAGGGGCTGGTGTTACCTGGTTGTTTCTGCCTGGGTTTTGGCAAGTTGGTCACACACGTGTGTGGGCACATGAGGATGTTGCAGGGGTGCAGAGAACCCTCCAGAAAGTGCTGCTTGGTCTGGGAGATGTGGATCCCCCCCAGAGGGGTTTTTGGCAAGGTGTTGGCTGGCACCAGGGCGAGGCAATAGACGCCCACTTGGTGAATGCTGTCGATGGCCTGGAGGGAGGAGAGATGGACACTTGGGTTCCTGGTGCTGCTGGAGAGTCTCCTGTCACTGGTGGCACTGGAGGAGTCAGTCACCACCCCTCACATCACCTCTAAGCCCTACCACGAGGGTTAAGTGCTTGTTAACATCTTTAGAGTGCATCTCACACACACAAATCCCATTTCTAAATCTTTCATGACCAAAATATCCACAGTTGCTGGATGAATCATGTGGGTTTGATCTCCAGCTCGATCCATCTGTCTCCTGTGAACCATCTCACGCTGTTCCTCTCAGCATTCAGGCATCTAATGCATTATTCAGAGCACCAGGTACTTCCCTGATTTCTCTCCCTGCTTTTCACACTTCACCACCTGCAGCATCTCTCCCAAGAATGACACACGTGCAGGGCAAGCAGCTCCCAGGGGAATACCTGCCACTCATTCTGCTCTCTCAGGGCTCATTCAGCTGCTTGAGCCCTTCTCTGCTCACTGTCTCCTTGCTGTAAACACATCTCCAAAGACAAGGGTGGTTTTCAAGGGTAACTTTGAGCAGCAGCACGACCAAGGGTGAAAGCAGAACATCTAAAGGTGGGCACTGGATCTGCTCTGCAGCTCTGGGAGGGACCTGGGTTCCTCTGCACAGCCCCCTTGCTACCCCAGCCCCAACCACTTGGTGCTGCAGCTGCTTTCCCAGGACCTCCAGGACACTCCAGAGCAGCTTGTGCAGAGCAGATGTACCCAGCTGGTGACCCCATCCAAATGTCTTGTGCCAAGAGGGAGCCTGAGCTTGTGCTCTTCCCATCTGGAACCTGCTGCTGGCCTCTGAGCTGCTCACACGTGCTGGAAAAGGCACAAACTCCCCCACGTGGGTGAGGGGCTCACCTGCAGCACTCGACTCATCCACTGGAAACTGTCCTCCTCAGAGGCATCTGGTCTCTGCTCTGCCACCACCACAATCCTCTCGTCGTAGAAGACAGACACTGAGAACACTGCAATCCTAGGGAGAAGGGGAGAGCCACATGGGCACAGATCCCTTGGGAATAGGAAGCCAAGGAAGCAGGCTGAAGACAGAACTCATCAAAATTCCCCACGGGGCAAAAATGGAGAGAAAAAAATTAGATAATTAAAATTGAGCCAAAAAAGAAACACTGTTTAGTATGTACGGGATTAATTCCACCCCCTGATGAAGCTACAGCCCCATCCCCTCAATCTGCTCTCACATTTCTTTTCCAACCTGTGGCAAATCACCAATGCAACAAAAGCTTTAGAAGCATCTACATGAGGCTTAAAATTTCCTGTAAGTCTTAGAGACACGAACTCCAACCCTGCCTGGGGATCCAGAACATTATATAAAGAAAATTAAGTCTCTTTGGATGCTAATGAAACTCTTCCTTCTGCAGAGCACCAGCCAGCAGCTACTGCAGAGGTTTAAATTCTAGAGACAGAGAATTACATCCTCCATGGGGCTGATTTATCTTGTTACTTGATTCCTTCCCCTAAAGTGCTTGATGAAAAGCCAGACAGGAGAGTGGGGAAAAGAGACCCAGTTGCTGCCTAAACCACCACCACTCACTCTGACCGAGCTCCCCAAACAAACCAGAGATCACAGATGATCCTAAAGATCCTGTTTCACTACAGGACACGATTATGGGGTCACGGGGAGGGGTTTTTTTGCTGACCTTCCCCTGTAAACTGTTTTGATGGACTCCACAGCCAGTCCAGTCGCCACGATGTCGTCGGCGTTGTGTCTGCGCCCGCTGACTGTCAGCAACCCATCCATCTTCCCAACCACAAACACCAGACTGCCCTGCAAGACCAAAAGGTACCTGTGAGCACCTCACACAACGTGGGGATTTCATGACCTGCATGTTTTATAACTCTGGTGACTGATGGAATTTGGATAAAACTCGTTTTCTCTTTAAATGACATCACTTATGACTAAACCAGGAGCATTCCAGCCTGCACAGCCACACAAAAAACTTGGTTTTAGAGGAATTGGCAATGTAAAGATGTGACAAACAACACAGGCAGGCACCAGAAAGTCCAAAAATTGTCTTTACTTACAGGGCCAACAAATCCCAGCAGCCCGGAGCGGACAAAGGGCACCTCCCCCACTGGAGAGCCCGTGGAGTTCACGGGGATCACCTGCAACAAGGGGAGATGTTGGGGGAAAAGTGGATTTGTCTGAGGGTAGAGAAACATTCCCCACACCCAGAACCACAGTAAATGGGAGTGATGAGGAGAGGGGGAGGAATCCTTGGCACAGCCCTTGTCCTAGCACTCTACATCTTTATGGTGGGGAATGCTGAACACATGGAGCTTGAGGAGATCTTCAGGGTGGCTTTTTAAAAACCAACATTAACAGTGAGGTTACAAAACCAAGAGCTTATACAAGAGTCAGCAGTGTGAGTACTGGGTCCAGTTTGGGG
>VYZX01012017.1:2318-27365 GCA_013401335.1 Brachypteracias leptosomus
CATATAGGATGGAAAAGTATGCTCCTTTCTGCCTAAACTCAGATGATAGTTGAGATAACTAGTTTGCTTTATACATCCTTGAACTTTATCACTATTTGTATTTTTAAAAAAAGCAAACAAAAAACAACATACAAATCTGTTTTCAACCAGAGATCTTGCTTTCAAGACCTGATTTATGACATGAGAATGTTTTATTAGAAATGTGAGGGACAGCAGTTCTTGTTCCAAAATCTGAAGAGCCAAGGGAAATTTAAAGAACACAGTACACCTACTACTGACCTTCACAATGAGCATACACATTAGCATCCCTCTTTCCAAAGCAAAAGTTGGAGAATATTTGCAACATTGGCCAAGAGTGGTACTGACATTAAGCTTGACAATTTGCTATCCTTAAGCTTATTATGAAATAAAGAAAATATTTTCTACCTGAGTTCGCTTTTAACCATCACAACATGAGGAAGAAGAATGAATTGAATGATCCCTCACCCATCTGAATATCTAGTTTTACTAACCATGGATGTACAGCTGAATAAAACCCTTATTGGGAAAAACTAATTTTGTTTGTCTATCTTTCTGACATTTGTCATATAGATGACAGATTATCTCAACTCAGAAAGACATAAATCCCAATCAACACATGTTAAAAACTGATGGATGAGTGAGACTCCATTGTACTGAAGTCTGGGTCTCTTCTATGTAAAAGGTCAACAAGCTCAGTTAGAAAACTGTTCACTAGGAACAGCTTGAAAGACAAAGAGAAGACATTAAATTCTCTGTTGGCAGAGCTCTGGCTGTCTTCATTCAGACTAACAATTCAAAGATGTGTTGTTACCTCGTGAGCCATTTTAGATAATATTTTAGAAGACATGGATTTTCTGCTTTGTCTTCAATAAAAGCACCAAATGTCTTTTCATTAATGGAAACTATCAACAGATTGCAGAATAGGATTTGAATTACCAGGCTGGGAGCCTGGCAAGTAACAAAAAGGGTGTTAGGGTCCATTCCCTTGTCTGGCCAACAGTCAACAATTGTATCCCAATTCCTTAGAATTATAGAGATAAAGTGACCTTCTCAATTCTGCTTATAAAAGTGGATGTTTACAGCAATACTAAAAGAAGAAACTAAGGAGAACAGGGACTGGTGAGATGAGTGTGCCTAGAGAGCATAAAGTATTCTTCAACAATGTTTCTAAGCAAGGACAACCTGATTTACTGCTATTCTATGTGCCTTCTAGGCATTAAAAGTTTACTCAGTCCCACAGCCTATTTCTCAAAGGAGTAGAATTTGCAGCAAGTCTCACATGGAATAAATGCAGAACAAATCCAGCATCTAGGATAGGGACCTATGCCAAGGTACAAACAAACATCACATTTTGATGTGTAGGAGACTCGATGCCCAGAATCTAGTCCAGTGTCCTAGTCCCTGCAAGTACCTATAAAAACTTCAGAATTTAAACTTCAACTTGTAATGTTTAACTTGCTCAATATTAAAGTAAATTATAAAAAAAAAGTGATGCCTTTGAGAATGGGAAATCAAAAGATCATGATGTGGAAGCAATTCAAAGGAATCCAAGTATAAGCTCCATCAGGGTTCCAGGAGGACAAACAAATGATAGTCTTTCCATGGATATTATCTTTTTAAAAGTCATGAAAGACTCAATTCTTTGCAGCTAAACTTGCCAACATGCAGGCTATGTATACCTATTATCAGGGTTTACAAAACAGATCCACATTCACTTCTTTCCATTACTTTAGCATCCTCCAGCCCTCTCCATTTTCTCCCCATGCCCTGATTTCTTACTACCTTTTTGCTTCTAACAGGAAGAAATAATGAGGGAAGAGACCATACTAAAGTAAGACACCATAATGAATGGAGGGTTAAAGAAGTTTATAATGAAATTGAGTACTGTAATGGACAGGTATTTGTTAAAAATGAATGCCTTATTTCAAGCATATTCGTCCTGGAACACCTACAGCAATAGACCTTATCAATCCTAAGAATTTATGCTTCTCACAGTCCAAGGTAAGTGTTGGAACTTGTGACCTTAGGATTCTAGCAGCACATATAACTAGACCATCAATCAATTCAGTAACTGAAAAATCAAGACAACAGCTTTGAAGTAATTCATTAAGATTTCTGCAAGATAACAACGCAAAAAAGAAAATTTGGATGCAACAACGAATGTGAATTTATGAGCTACAATTTATACACCCTTCCCCTCCCCTCCCAAACCAAGCCAAACCCAAAAGGAATTAGTGGCAAATTGGTAGAATTGGTAAAAAACAGGTTAACTTTTAATCCTTTCAAAGCTTCAGATTTCACTTCAGTGGTATACCACATGGAATGCTATCCCCCGTCTGTTTCTTCAATATAGGATAACTGTGGAATTAACAGAACAGCCTGTTTTTTTATGTCTGGTTTTACATTGTGAACGGTTTACTGTGTTTTTCTTAATTCTTAAGTTGCGTATTCATTGTTATATTTTCGACTAACTGCTGTCACTTATTTTGTCACGCAGAAGGGCAAATCAGGGTCAGTTTATGTAAGCAGCATGAATCTGAAAAACTTCATCAGTCTTTATTTCAAGGCATTATGCAAAGAAAGCTGACATTAAAGAGAGCCTTAACTGACAGCAAATGAAATCAATCAGCAGATCACTAAGCCATAATAAACTCACTCAAGTTGTAGATAACCCTTCCTCTCCCAGGTCTTTAACTACATGGCCCACCAAATGCAGTATCTGGGCAGAAATTTCTTCCTTGATTTCATTACGAATTTTGTGCACTAATACTGTGCATTATTTAATATTTTTTTCTTGCTCTGCAAGCTATCAATAAGAATAACAAACAGATAGAGATATGTTTTTCAATAAAGGAATAGCAAGCAGTTAAGTGAAAAAAGATTAAAACAAAGATTCAGCATATGAAGAAGTTTCTTTCTTAGTATATATGCAATTAAGAATAGAAAATAATTTTATTCTGTTTCTGCTACTAAAGTATTTGTTTAACAAAGTCTATTGCCTTATTAACTCCTGTTGTTTAGACTCACTTACTCAGTATTTCTTCCGTTTTTGAAATTAAAAGAATCAGTACAAAAAAGTAAAACTCCAGACAATTCCTAACCTTTCAGCGTATTCACTTCATGAATTTATTTTGTAACCCACATGACTATCAGTAGTTTAACAGCTATGCTTCCGAATGGGCTTATCTGTGTTACAACAGTACACATTGCAGACAATATCAAACAATACAGTCACATCCAAGCTACACAGTGGTTATCTGGTAACATTACTCCTTTTCTGAAAATACTGCACACAGATAATTCCATGCAGTACTGAAAGATCAGATTTCTGAAGTAAGAAAAATCACCTAACAAATAAGGTGCTGTGAAAGCTGTATTTGTTATTTTCTATTATTGAACAATGTTTTATTTTTGTAGTTCCAGCATTTAAGAGCCTGCCCTTATTCACTGAGGCAGCTTTGGGTACATCTTGAGATCACCACGCCTCTAGAGTAATTTTTCTCATAAAAGAATAGTGACTAGAAGTCAATAAAGATGCCAATATTGGGTCCTTATGCTATAAAATGCAGCAACCTGGTAACCATATGGAAAAAAACCCACAACATCCCAGGATTACAAGCAGAAGCACAACTAAATAAATAACCTTGGTGAATTAAGATCATATTTTACACAGTTCTTACAGACCTTTCTTGCATATCAGCACAGATCATTCATAAGAGATTACCCACACGTTACAGATATAAATATACACATATACAAAAAAGTCTAAGTGGACAAAGGCAAATAGTTACATGACTGCTTGGCAGGGTCAAGAAAGAAAAATTTCCATTAAGGAAGGTTACTGAAAGATTAAATAATTATATACTAACTTCGGCATTCAAGATAATCAGCAGCAGATCTTAATTGAAAGTTTTTATAAAACTAATAATGCTTACGAAAGAGGCTGGACAAGAGCTGGTAGTTTCACAACAGGCATAAAGAGTCAGCTTTCAGTAATTGATTAACTTGTGATTACAGATACTGACTTTGATATTTACGGCCCATAGTGCCAAAGACTTAACAGGGTTGGGGTGAAATCAGTGTACCAGCTAACTACAAAGCTTCCTGAGTAAGGTTCTTCACATAGCTGCTATTCATTTATTAGAATGAAAAAAGGCAAGGGAAGAAACAAAAAAGTGGAAAGGTAGCTGAGAAAGCAAGGGAAAAAGGCTAATGATAAGGAGGGAGGAAACGAGGGAAAGAGAGAGCGCAATTAAAAGCTTACCAAGGACAGGGAGGAAAAGACTGCTGAAAGAAATGCTGTGAAGAGGAGAGGAAGTTGGGAACACAGTTAACCCACATAAAGAAGAAGTGTGAAAATCAAATTATAGAATTTCTGGCATCACTGGTGTTTTGAAGATGTCCCACTTTTTACGTTTTAAATTGTTTTGCTAATACATCAATGTTACATTTTAAACAAATTATTGTTAGAATAAATTCCTCTGAAATGGCTTCTAAATAGTTATCGTGATACAGCTTATCAGAAGGCATGACTCTAGATACCAGCTGAACACATTCAAGGAGATTAAATCAGAGTTCTTCATGTTATGTCTCTTCAGTCTGATTATTCAGATTTTACTTAGTTGTTAAATATTGTTTCTTAAGGCCTGCATCAACTTTATTATTGATAAATTGAAGTTTGCAAAAGGTCAGGGTTGCAGAAGGTGTCATTGCACTCTAATGAATTTAAAACACTTACTTATTTATGAGTATTCCAACTCAAGGTGCAAGTCCAAACTATCATATTATTCATAATAACTTCTCTCTTTAAACAGTATATTGGAAGGCAGGCTCATGGTCAGTCCAGAAGCAGCACACTTTGACACTAAGTAGGAAAGCAGTCCTTTTGCAGAGGTGAGAAAAAGAGGGGGAGGGCAGATCAGGGTCTCGCTGATAGTTGTTGCACTCCTGGAGAATGAGACCCAGTTTTACCCAACCAGAAGCAGCAGTCCAGTTCCAGAGGAGACAGCATTCTGGCCTCTGTAATGAAATGGATAGTTCCTACTGTGGGTGAAATAGAGGAAGTAAAAAGAAAAAAAAAAGAAGTGTGTGCATGTGTATTGAAATGCACTGTCTTCAAGACTCTCTTAAAAAGGTTTCTCCTTTCTTAAGTATTAAGAGAAAAAAATACAATTATTTGTTCTTTTAACGGCCATGCCATTAAAAAATAAGGAAAAAGGCTCTAAAAGAGAAGTACAAGATATAAAATACTAATAATTCAGTTTTCAAGCAGCTACTCCATGATTAATTCACCTCATTATGGGAAGACTCATACCAGAAGTGATTTATGTTTGAAAGACTTGCCCTATGCAGAGGATAAAATCTGATGACAGAATTATAATGTTACCTTTCAAATCACTTGCTTCCTCAATTTGGTAAGAACTTTTTTATTGACAAGTAAACACAAGAATGAGAAAGTGTTTATTATTTTATAAAAAATTATCAAGAGAATTATGCATATCTTTTACCTTCTAATCTATCAAGCATAAATCTAAAATTCATGAACAAGTGAAAATAAATACAGATTAAGAAGCTCCTAACACTTTAAACTACATTTATGCTTGCCCAATTAATTAGAAAAAGCAGACCTACAACACAATAAGATAATGCATGACTAAATCATACATGAATACATAATCTACATAAAATAAATTGTAGGAACCTACTTTCATAAATTTATAATGACTATATGCTAACACCGAAGATATGTCAGTACTTGGCTCTATTACTACCACCACTGTAAGCCTTTATGCTGCTACTGCACTTTTCCATTTCAAATCACCGCAAAACACCTGAGAAAGCCAAAGAAACATACACAAACCCCGTGTGGGCTCCCTAGGCCTGCGCGAACAGATGGACACACGCTGAAGACAGAGACGGGGGAGGGGCGGGTAGGAACCGGAGGCACCGGGGTGAGCGGGGCAGGGGCAGGGGAGCGGCAGGGGAGCGGCAGGGAAGCGAGAGCGGCAAAAGGGGACTGAGGCAGACAGACGCGGCACTGTGACAACTTGTTCGTCCCCTGCCCGCACCACGTGTGTCGTACCTTTCAAAATTAAGGGAGAGCTTAACAGTGAAAAACACCAATTTACACACCGGAGTTCTTGGTTACAATACACTAAAATGTTCTTAATAGGCAAGGGATTTCCCCCAGTCGGGTTAATCTTACATCCCAGGTGAAGGGCAGCACACAAAGACATGCTTTCTTCTAGGACCTATGAATACTGACAAATACCAACACATGTTATGTGTACCCCTTTCACACTAGAAGCCTGCCCCTATAATCTCACCGTCACATCTGCTTTTCCACAAACACATAAACGCACTAAATATTCACATCTTCATTAAAGCTGCTTTTGGATTCTCTAATTCATATAAATCCTGTAAAACAACAATACAAGTTCATCTGTGAACATCAGTTCCCTTACAAACAAACATCCAGAAGACACATATCCTTTAGCCACAACGATATTAGAGAAAGACGACCACCATGCCAAATACTGACCAAAAGCAACTATCACAAATTAATAGAGTCAATTAATAAAATAAGCAAATGGAGATTTCAAAGACAGAGGTCAAGGTAGTTCCCATGACACAGAAAATGATTACTCTTTCCCTAATTGCTCATCTGCAGGCAGCTACCATGTGTGAGCATCAGTGGCTGTATGATCACATAGCCATATGCATGTCTTTCAGACAAGCAGCGGATGTGATTCTGACAACCACAGCTAGTTTCTTGCTGCCACTGTTTTTCACTGACAATGCCTGAATAAATCTGTTACTTCTATGTATTAGAACATCTGACACATCCTTCATAAAGGCAGTGCGCTCCCACTTTGTTTAAACAGCTCCTGTACCTTCTGTAAAACCAACCTGCAACAGTAGGTACAGGGTGTAACCTTGGTACATAGGGCAAAGCCACTGATTTGTATATTGTCAGCCTTTCCCTGTTTGGGAATCAAACACTTGTACATCAAGTCCATGTTACACAGCCTACTGCTATTGTAAAACTAGTCTGAGGGACCTAAATTTGCTTCAGTAAGTTTCTTTCATAACAGTTCTTACCCTTCTGTGTTTAAATCTCCAAAAGAAGAAATTTATTGTGAGTATACCAATGCTGAATTATTTATACATTAACATTTAAACCTTGTCTATTTGGGGACACATTGTTTTTTAGGCCAAAATGCTTGCATGAGTATTAATTACATATTTGATGTAGAAGTAGTTGAGATAATTCAGAATGAATCTTCTGAATGACCACTTTTTCTGTGAGCCAATAACCTCATTCAGAAAAGGAGTTCAGAGAACATTATCCTCTCCTAAAAGTGTAGGACAATTCAATTTTGAATTTTATAAAGAGTTGATAACCTTTATCTATTAATTTAAATAGTCATCTGCCAAGCAAGAGTACCAGAATTAGGAATATCATGTTACTTCAGTTGCTGTTTTTCACCATATATCCTGTATTTATTGGAGGTTTTACATACGGTTCCACTTTTTATCTTCCATAGGAATATTCCGGCATGACCAGAACAGCACACCTTAAATTCTCTTTTCATGTGCTTCAGATGCTTGAAAATAATACTGTATTTTCCACTTTTAAATTTAACTAAATAACATAACATCCTTTACAGCAATTAAATACCAGGTGAGCATGTTTCAAAGCTATAGCAATCTTTCATTTTACTCTTTGAGATATTGCACTTTTGTAAATACCCATCTCAAGTGACATTTTCAATCTATTATAGTAATTCTGGCTACAGTTTCCAAGAATTTAACAAATGCCTACAAATTAAGTCATACTTTCACTACTTGCATGGGGCTTTAGAAGACACTCAGTGCAAGGACATTCTTGTTTAATAACTTCCGTTTCAATCTATTATGTAATTTTGGAATTCAAGAGCCATTACACAAAGTGCAGGCTTTGGAGAAGACACACAGAACTTTTCGTCCCAAATACTTCATTTCATTATCTAAAAGTCTATCACTAGAGTGCACAACATATTCTTTAGAAGATGCACACCACTTCCTATACAGCTTAACAATTATTTTATATGGGAATGACAGAAGTTTTATTTGTGTGCTTGTTTGATCAGCCTTGTAAGCATTCGTGGTATTTGGAATGTTAGATCTATTTGCTAGAGAAAGCATTCTATTTTACAAGATTATTAATTAAATATGTCACAAAAAAGCAAATCTCTGATAGCTTAGTTCACAGTCAAGGAACTTAGGTTCATTATACCAACCTTATCTGCACTTTCTCCTATAAAGCAAGCCTATTTATATAGAAACATTCATATAGAGATAACAGCAGTTTAAAGAATTCCAAGACTTCCTGTACTCCCAATGACAAGGAATACAGATCCCTAACGCTGCTGAACACATCAAGTAAATGAAGGATAGCAGATTTCACTCAAAATGCCTTTAAAAGCCACTTGCTTTCAAAAAAAATTTGGAAGAAAGATAATCTATGCAGATGTGTATTGCCCATACAAATACATTAGTTTTTTTTCTTCCTCTCATATGTTAAAGAAATAACACATACTGAATCAATGGATATAAAATTATTAGTAATTACTGATTCCAGCCACCCACTATGAATTTGATGAATGAAAAATAAAAATACAACAGTGCAATCTTCTTTATGTACTCAAAAGTTCTGATAGCCAGCACTTCATCCCTACCATGCTAATTTATGATCTTAAGTTTTTATGCAATTTTTTAAAAGCAGCCACCAAGTATCAATAAATTTAGACTTGGAAAAAGCTCCTTATATCTAACAGTTGCAGACAGTAAGGCACTTAACTGAAATGTACTTTTCAAGATTGCAGGATTGCCCTTGATATAGTTTTGCATACAGTGAAATTAAAAAAAATTAGCTGACTTCCAGCTACAAAGAGGAGATTTTATAATAAAATCTCTATGATGTACTTATCAAACAGGCACTCTGCAACTACAGACAGGGAGAGAAAGAGGGAGAGAGGAAAGCAAAAGGGAAAAGGAAAAAAGGAACTTCACAGTGAGAGATACAGTGAATCATTGATGCTGTTTGTGCACATACAGAGTAACCATGTGCAATTGGTGCTGTCAGGTGAACACAAAGGCTATTTACAATACTGCACCACCAGAAAGCTACTCAGCGCATACATTACTATATGTTAGTTATATCACAAGCAATCTGTACAAATGCGAAATGTAACTTTTTATACTTCTGTTTCTCTCCATTTTCTTAGAAAGAAAGAAGGAATAGGCTGCCTGCAAACATTTCTACAATCCCTCAGAGGTCAAAAAAGAATGGGAGTTGGGATGGGGGGGAGGGGGGGAAGGCAGCTTTCACTGAATAGGCTACTGAGTTAGAAGAGCAGTATTTAAAAGCTGGTGACTTCCATGACAGCTTCTTTGAAAAGAATCAGTGGAACCTTCTGAACAGAGTTGGATCATCACTGCACTGGGAAAACATTTGCAACTCTACCCTCTGCTAGACACAGTTAACACAGTTGTGTTAACTAAAATTCATGGGAATCTCAAAGTGCTACATATTACTACTTTATTATGGAAACATGATAATACATACATCATTCAAATCTTTATCATATTGAAAAGTCTGCATGCAAGAGGGCAACAGTGAGAAATGTCCAGCCTAGAACCTGCCTCTCTTGAATGTTTGATTTTGCACCCCTGTTCCTGCAATTATATATTGCATCTAAAATGGAAAATCTACAATAAATTAAAAAGGATTACTACAGAAATGTACACATACTATGCAATACTTACCCTGTCTGACTTCCTTGCACTTTACATGACCAGCTTTCCTCTCTCTGATTCACAGAGAAGAGCACAACGGAAGAACTATGTACTCATTCTGTCTTTAGTTCTCTCAGTAAGAAACAAAATGTTCTGCCTTTAGCAATAATGTAGCACAAGAATGAAGTCATTCTACACAGATACAAAGACTAAGGGATAGTTTGTGTATAAGAAGATACAACAAGGAGGTATTGCACAGAATCTGTTTTCAGAGCTGAAAATATGTACATCTTTTTTCCCCCCATTGTTTTCTCCTAACAAAATTAATATTTTAAAGCATACAAATCTTTAAACCTACATTTAAAAATTATTTCTATATTCAGGCATTCCAAATAGCTGTTTCTTTTAAATTAGAAATGCTCAAAAACCACTATTACTCTTAAAACATGGAAAAATCTATTATTGACCAAGAAGCAGCATAAAAATATTGCCTTTTTTTTTTTCTTATTTTACTTGTCTTGCTTAAATAAAGAGAAGAGAGGAAGGGATGGGGGGGAATAGTGTGATATTAATTTCCAAATATAACACTTGCATTTTTCCATGGTCACATTCCTGTCAATTATTTAACATTATAATTGCAAAATTAAAAGTTCATATCATCTCTGAAATACCGTATTCAAGAGTATATATGGAAATTATTTCTTTTTCAACTGTTGACTGCAATAGTTTTGACGCTTTTTGTTCTGCATATTCAGAGCAGTGTAGCTTCTTGTTCTCAGATGCAAAAAAGCAAAAAAAAGAAACAGGATTATTTTAGACTCTAACCTGAAATGTTACAACCTCTGGCCTGCCCTTCAGCCCTTCCACTGCAAAGGTCTCTAGGTGCAGTTTGGGCAGCTGCAGGGTGAAGTCATTCCTGGTTGCCGCAGTCTGTGACAGCAAGGTCTGATCTCTGACCTAAAGGGAAAAAAACAGCATCAATGGTAATTCCCCTTCAGACACATTAACTGGGATGAACTGGGTCCCCTTGAGCCCACTGAGTGGACTTGCATTGATCGCTGGACCTGAAATCCATGAATAAATTTAGGACTAATTGATTTTTCGTTGCAAATAAATCTCTAATTCAGAGTGCTAGGAGAGAATGTTAAGAAGAAAAAGCATCTTCCCCTGGTCTGAAATGAGAAGGGAAGAGGAGACACTAATGGCTCACAAGCCCAGCTGGTATATACATTTCACAGATCTGTCCCCTGCAAAGGCTCGTAAGAGGAGTAATAGTTAATTGTGCTTCTGAGTCACACAAACATCAGCTATGAAATGTGAAAGTTCGCGAGGCCGCAACAACCAGGGGCTGGCACGAGGGTTCTGCCTGCGGGGGGGGAGGTTGTACCAGCCCTCCACAGCAAGGTTCAGCTAATCTCAATTCAGTTAAACTCCAGATTAGCACGAATAATCCTCAAACAAAGCAAAATAAACCAACCTATAGCTCTGCAATTAACGGAAGGAGGGGGGGGGGGGGGGAAACCCCCCATCCTGCTACTAGATCTCTTATGGAAGACTGACTATAAGAAATAACACACTAATTGGTATTAATCGACTTCTGTACAGTTCCTAACTCTGCCAATTTGGAGTGGGAAATGCTGCAATTTGCACAAAATTCAGACAGTTTGATATTTGGTTAGTTTTGCAGGCAGTCTGAGAGGGAAGGAGAGAACATCCTCCCTTCAGCCCCGCTGCCGCGCGCCGCCGCGGGCCGTTGGTGCCACAGCGCCACCTGCCGGCCGCGTGGGAAACCGTT
This sequence comes from Brachypteracias leptosomus, assembly GCA_013401335.1. Lineage (NCBI taxonomy): Eukaryota > Metazoa > Chordata > Aves > Coraciiformes > Brachypteraciidae > Brachypteracias > Brachypteracias leptosomus. The sequence goes on from VYZX01012017.1 coordinate 13,915, forward strand.
TTCTGCCGGGAGAGCGGCCCCGACGGATACCGCGCAGTCCTCGCGGCCGCGCGCGGGACGTCGCTCCGCGTGCTGCTATTAGCCAGCCGGCGCGGACGCCACATTAACTACGCGAGTCCAGCGCGCGGCTGCCACAGGCGCACCGCTGAACGTTCACGCGCCCGCTTCTGACGCTCTTGAGTAGAGGAGCCGCCGTGCCCGGGGCCCCCGCCCCCACCCCCGCCGGTGAGAGTGGGCTCTGCACAGACGTACAGACAGACACGCAAGTGAACGGCTGGAAAACATTCACCTACCACGGGCTGTATCTGTTCAGGAGCAACAACCAGGATTGCAAAAATAATCTATTGCCTTAACAGTACTAAAACATATATTAAATACATATAAATCGATAGATACATAATTTACTAAACAGTATTTAAAATAAATTTATGGGGTTTAGAGCCTTCCATGTCCAAAAGAACTCACCAAACGTGAATTAAAACACGTGTCCATTCATTTAAAATCCCAGATTACTTTTTGTAACACTTACAAAGTTAGATTTTACAAAAATTATGAGTGAATATATTCCAGATAATAGCACAGCCTTTGAAATCTGCTCTGATTCAAAGAAGTATGCATGTGTAAATCGACTGATACAAAGAAGAAAAGACTTTGTTTTACCCATTGCTCTGTTCTGTGGGAATAGGGAGCCCTACATTTCCCAGGTTGACCTAAAGAATTCCTGTCAATACCTGTGGATGCCAAACATATGCGCTATGATGCAATTTTTATAACAGGAAAGGTCCTCTACACGTTTTTTGCACGCATAGTGCCCTAGGTTCAGGATATACAGTCCTGAGGAACAAACAAACTCTCTGGAGTGTTCTGTCAGCATGTGTAATTCCGGTGGTCAGATGTTAACCTTGCTGAATATAACAAAATGCATTACTTTAAATTCACACACAGATATATATATATACACACATATATACATACACTTGATCTATATTTTTATAGCTTATACATTCCAACTTTTCAGTGTCTTTGCTGCCAGTATGCACACAGATAAAAGAAAACATTAATGTGGATTAAGGTACTAAGAATTTATCAACATCAAACCACCAGTGTTTTGCCTTCTACCCTTCTGAACCGTAGTCAATAGATCTAAATATTTTACTGCACCCTGGCCAATTCATTGTTTGATGTTTAAAAACTCACCCAGAATCAAAGAAAATTTATTAAATTTCAGCCCCCAAATGAGATACTATTAGCTTTGAAAGTCAAGTTTAACTGCGATATTGATGATTCTCTTTTTTCTGTGACAAAATTCACAAGGGAAATCCCTATGTCAAAGTACAAAAGCAGATTGCTAATACTAGGGGGAAAAAAACAATGTATAAGCAATGTAGGTATAATACACACACAATACAGGCAGTGGAAGTCCTTTTAACCCTATTAGTTTCAAACTCTCCATTTCAATATTGGGGCCAGACACTCACTGAACAATAAAATACAATTTTAAAATGGCTGAATTGTGGTAAATATAATACCACTGCACTAGAAAAGTACATATTATTAGATCCTTAAAGAGTATGATATTTGATATGAAGATTCACAACTGAAAAAACAACATAAAAACTTTTTGTGCTTGTAAACACATTGTAAAGAGTGAACCTCATTATCAGCATGCATACTAAGAGAAAATGAAGCTAGAGTTTTCCTTTGAAAAATACTTACAAGGGTTCAGGAAAAATTATGAGAACAAAAGACTGGGCATATACTGTACAAACATTACACTGCTTCACTAAGAGTGAAAACAGCCTTCAAGCTGGGTACCTGCCCAAGGAATGGAAAGCTATAATGGCCACGCCTGCACAGAACCACGCTGGACCTGTGTGGAATCTTAGTTAAAAACTGATTTCATCACTTCCTGGCTATTTGCGATTCAGAAAGACAGTGACAGGAGTTGGGAGACCGTGATTCATTCTAAGGAAGTAGGCACAGTACTCACATACACACATTACAGAACTACCAGGCAAAGGTAAACCTGGTAATTTTATTTAAAAAATAATAATTTAAAAATTGGCAGTTTGACAGGGGAGAAAACCATCCTATGTAGTTAAGCTTTACAATGCAAGTTTCAGAGGGTTTTTTTTTTTATTTAATGACACCTTTCTTTCCTCCACATGAAATCTGAAGCAAGACTATTTATCTGAGAGGTCTCTTTAGGCTATAGATCTAATGCTATAATCTAAAAATCCTGATCAGCTAATCAAGCTTATTGCAATGATTAAAAATGTCTAAAACCTGTTCTACTTCTCTATACTCAGAAATCGATAGGAAAAAGAAAAGGTATCTATATCCACAGCTAGTGAAGATTTTGGTAAGCATGATTTTGTCTGAGACGATGAAAAGTTGCAAGAATGATTTTATATGGAGCATAGTAAGTACTGCAACAGTGGGCTGCTAAGTATGATAATTAGATTTTTCAGTTAGTCTTACATAAATACTGTCTGAAAACAGCCAAAATGACAAAATGGATCCACACAACTCTACTACAATACGCAAAACATTGTAAAACGAAGAAGCATACTGACTTATGACAGTGTTTAACTTTTTAATTAATTGAGAGTAACACAGAAGACAACACTATGGCCACTCAATTTAAAAATCAATAAACTACTGATGAATTCAGATCAGAGCTGAAACGGAATAATAAACTGAAGTTATGTTATTGACTGAACCAGGTGTAGAATTTGATGGGCTAATTCTACATGTCCAAAAATGATATTAAAAAGTCTCTGCTGATCAGAGATAACTATAATTTTGTCTACAGTTCACTTCTGTGCTCACTGCTTTGTTTTCTCTCTGCACAGTTTGAGCTGGTATGTCCAGTTACACCAGCAGAGACATGGTACTAAATGCTACCAAGTTGTAAACGGTATTAAGATGTGCTTACCACTCCATAATGTCTTTGCCTGGTTACTGTCTGACTGGTGCAACAAACCTCAGATTTTAGTTCCTTATTTTGGGCCTATTTCAATGTTTTCTTATGGTGAAAAGAAAATAAGATTATTTACAGATAGAAACTTAACTATGTAAGCTATATAAGAGAACCTTTCATAAGATCAAAGTTCAACAATTCTACACAAAAAATAGTACCTAGAAAGTAAAAGACTTTGGGCTTATTTTACTTTAATTTCTTACTACTATTTTTAATACCCTATTAAACGCTGCAACCAAAACTACAATGATGCAGTGATTTGGTGATAACTGAATGGCAAAGAATGATTCAGACTGCCTGACCGTATTGCTGAGATAACAGAATCTACAAATATATTCTGGAAATAATACTAAAAGAGTGTATGCAAAATGGCTTCCAGCACACCGCTATATGTTCTGCATGTGACATATAATTAACAAAAATGGTTTTAGAACTTTTTAATATAGAATGAGGCAGTTTGAATGCAAACCACATCTTAATCTTAATCACAGTCTTGTAAACATGTGGCTGATTTAGCTGCATGATGTCCATACCTCCAGGTTAGCATGTAGAATGGAGACCATATTGCACCAATCAAGGACATTCGCATCTCTAAACACGGTACTTCATGACACTTCCTAGTTTTCTAATGTTTAGTTATGAATTGTTGACGTTCACTCTGTACTAAAAAATACATGAAGTTGCACCAACAACAGTATTGAATAGTGTTTATATCAGTAGTTCTTAAAAACAGTTGCCAATACAGACAATCTTTCTAAGGACATATCCATATACTGTCCTTCCTGTGTATGGGCTCTCTAGAAAACAGTGATCACACCTGAATTTTTAGCTCTTTAAGGGAATACAGATCCTGAAAGATATGCTGAAGGATCTAGCATGTGTGACATCCACAGAAGTATGTACCACCTGTTAATATCAGTTGGTCATAAACTACCAGCGTCTGAGCCTGCCCTAAAATACAGAAATCACTTGAAAAGTGTATATTCATCTTATTGAATTAGGGCCTACCTAATTATGGGCACAGTATTTTCCATCAGAATGTTTCATCAATCAAGGATCATTCCAGAAGTAGAGTGACTGCCTGTGACAAAACTGCCTAGCACTTTAAATAAAACAACTGAAAACTGGAAAACTACAGCCACAATTGGAGAGCAAAACAGGTGACAAATGATGCTGGGAACCAAACGAACCAATTGAACTGCAAAAAACCCACCTTAAACACCTTTTTTGTCTTGGTTTGGTTTTTTGTTTCTTTCTTTCTTTTTGCTTTGTTTACAAGAAGACCAAACCAAATCACAGCATACCTTGCTTATACAAAGTAGTGCCCCATAGGAGGAGAAAAGTGCTACACGGTACCGTTGAATGGATACTTGTTATATGGCCATCACAGTTAGGTTTGAGTACTTAAAGGCCAGCAGGTCATTACATACTCTTTCGTCAAAAGAAGGAATACATCCTCAAATCCAAGGGTCTGACCTCTGTTAATGGTGGAGGTTTTAAACAGCATTTGCACATACCTGGTTGTATGGAGTCATACATGAATAATTAGGTATACTAAATATTTCACTTAACTGAAAGTCTGCTAAAAATTTCTGTACTAGCATGAAGATTTAATGACTATCTTTTTTGATTACTGCCATGAAAATATGTATTTAATTACAATACAAGCCATGTTGTAGGTGGTTTTTAAAAGAACATTAATTACTCCATAACAGCATCTGTATGGAAACATGTATCTCATAAAACTGAAGTTTTGGGTATACTTGGCTTTTTCTGGTTTGGGTTTTTTTAATTATTATTTCTTAAAGACCAGTCAGGATTTTGGAAACTAATTTTCAAAGCAGAATACCACCCTATCCTTACATATAAGTTTAATTCAAGCTTTCTCATTTAACTACACACACACACACTACATACTCTGTTGAGTAAGACATTAATTTCATTTGGAGTTGGTTTTTGCAAACATTGACCACTACACCTAAGCTTCACAGTAGTTGCAGGATTTGCGGTATAGTACATCCCCAATGAATGGATTTCAGTGACCTTGGGCTGAAAGTGAACCCATATCTGGAGAAAATAACAGTTAATGTAATTGGTAAGTCCAGAAGTCTCAAAAAAAGGATTTTTCATTACTGAAGGTAAACTACATAAAAGTATTCAGCCTTTAAAAAAAAACAAGACAAAGAAGACAAATGCACCCTGAAATTATTTATTTAGACAAGTCCAAACTGAAAACAGTTAAACAAATGGATATGACATTCGGCAATGTCTTATCTTTAGTTTGTCAAGGTTTTTAAATCCCTCTTGAGCTGGAGTACCATTTTTAGCTTGGCTAGGTCAGAATGACACTGAACAATATGAGTGATGACACACTAGACAGCTATATGGACAGAGTTGTCATCAGCAAGCCAGCTGTGCTAACACCTGTATGTCCTGCACAACTGATCTTTAGGAACAAGGATCAAGAAAGCCAGTTTACTGGGAGGGAAACAAAAGTCATTCATAAAACATTGAAACGAAGAGGTGCTGGTTTGAAATGGAGGAGAAAAAGTAATCTTTCTACTGCATTTTTTTCTGATCACAAAGAAATAATAGCTTGTTTCTTACTATAAACTTCTTGCAGTAGTCATTTAGGATTTTAACATTCTAACTGGGTTTTCTTTGTGATTTTATTGCACGTACACTGGCCCACTGTTTCAGCAGGCCTGTGACAGGGCCAGTTTAGAACAACCGAAGACCATGGCGATGAGTAAACACTGAGAGCACACACACACAAGCAGGCTGCACTCTTGTTCATGTGTCTGAACACACAGAACCTCCTCTGAGAGTGACAGGCTAGTGAAAAATTACAAAGTTGAAATCCCTAAAACAACAGCTTACTGAGATAACTAAATAATCTGATAACACTAGAGATCCTGGTTAACTCAGAGAAATGTGTCTGACCAGTACACCTAAAAGTATCAGCCAATTTCTACTGAAGTCTGATTGTGGCAGCTAACTTAAGCCTCATAACTCTTCTGTTTTTTCAAGACCTGATCAATTTGTAGTCCTCTTGCTGAAACGAACAATTAATGCTGCTTACACTGAGTGTTTTTACTGATGTAGACACTTGTATATGGACTTAAACCTACTATAAATTAATTTCTTACAGGCCATAAAACAACTATCATAATGAAATGCATTTTATTGCTATGGATCACATCAGAAGTAGCAATCTAATGCTACAATGTTACTAATTCTCAAGTCTTCAATGGTCTCACCTCTTCTCCAACTGTCTCTTTGTCCTGTATTAAAACCATCATTGAATAGTATAAAGAAAGAAATTTTGTCTTTGTATTTTACAAGTATATAATACGATGAAATGTAAAGTGTTCAGTTTTCCAACTGATAGAACTGCGGCACCCACAACTCACGCACAGCCACATTAGGGGCATTTTGGAGGAGTCAGGTAGGTGTGGAAGGGGAGCAGCAGTGAGGCAATGAAACACAATGGTGGAAACATTTCAAGGCACAACTGCTGATGGGCCTGCATGGAAGCTGTTCTGCCAGTTGGCCTATCAACCTTTCAATCCACAGAAATTAAGTGTTTTACTGAAGTGGATGAAAAATAATTTTTCTGACCAAGCTCCAAAAGGGAAGGACCACACTGGGTAGGCGCTTTGATCTCTGAACTGTCCCAAAATGTCAAAATGAGTGGGCTGCTAACAGGTATTGGGAAAAAGATGGGGGGGGGGGAAGTTTTTTGTGTTTTTACCGACTCATTATCACAGCCCATCAGCCTCACAGGGAGGTAGGTAACAGCCTAAGCTGTAAAGATATGATATTTTATTAACCTGTTAAAATGGCCAAGACCTAAGCAGCCAGGGTTGAAACAGGCTGAAAACTCTGCCAGCCTGTAGCACTTCTCAAAACTTTAATAGTTAGGAGTCCAATGGGAAACAGAAATAATTTTCGGTCCCTGTGCAGGCTGGCTCACTGGGATGACTTCCCGTGGTGGCGTTCTGCAGGGATTAGAAAGAGGGATTTCGGGAGGCTGTGGAAGAGGCAGCCAGAGCAATGAACCAGGGGCAGGTGCCCAGGTGCTGGCAGTGGGGGCTGCGCGGAGGGCCCTGTGAGGGGCAGCTGGGGCTGACCCACACAGACACTGCCCTGTCCAGCTGGCTCCTGCTGACTCACCACAGAGCAAAGCTGCACCCAGCAGCCAAGGTGGCCCCTCTGTGAAAATGGATTTAAGAAAAGGCAAAAAAAGCCCACACAGGCAAAGGGAAGAAAAAGAGTGAGAAAGTTCACAGAGCCCTGTGAAACCAAAGTCAGAGAAGCAGGGGTGAGGAGGGAGTAGTGCTTGAGGCACCAAATCAGGTATTTCCCTGCAGCCTGAGGACCATGCTGGAGCACATGTCTACATTATAACCAGTGGCAGACCCATGTCAGAGCAGGTAGATAGCTCCTGAACGAACTGAAATCCACGGAGAGCAGGGATAAAGCATGAGGAGGAAGAAGCACCAGAAAGGAGTTGTAACAGATTAAGTAAAGAGTCAGGAGATAAGTTGAGTCTAAAAGGTGGGAGGATGCTAATTTTTTGTTTGTCTTTGTTTCTCACTATCCAAATCTATTTTAATATATTTTCCCCAAGCAACTGTGTTTTGCCTGTGACAGTAACTCATATGCAGTATCTCCACCTATATCTCAGTGTACAAGCATTCTCATCCTGTTGTCTCCCTGTCCTGTTGAGGGGGAGTGAGAGAGTGGCTGGGTGGGTGCCCAGCTGCTGGACAAGGCTAACCCACCACAGGTGCTCAAACTGAGAAGCAACACAAAGGGAAGGCTGAAGAGTTTAGCAGAGAGTGTAAAATCATTTTCTCCAGTGACAGAATTACCATACCTAGTGAGTCATTAACTAGACATTGTAAGTTTCATAAAATTAATAGAGTTAACATCTTACTCTTTTTATGCAAACATGATATCAAGTAGTACAGAAGAAATTAGTAATGAAAGACAATTTACCAGCAAGTATTGTAAGGGCATATTTATAAGAAAAATAATTTCTCAACATATTATTGAGAGGAAAGTGTTTCAAGAAATCATTTCTTTTTCATACACAAAAAAAAGACTGCAGATGGGTTTTAAAATAAGAGATTTACTTAAATGCTTTTCCTTTTAATGAGAAGATTTTTAAAGAAAACTCTTTATGTTTGAACTTCAAACATGAAATTTCATCTAAGAACTCTTCCAATAAAAATTAACTTATTCCTGTTACCATTTTGCATCTTACATTGGGCTTTGTTTTTTAAATGAATTGGTTGGGTCATGGACATAAGTTCTCTAAGTAACCAATGTTTAAACCTGTTATACTTTTTAAAGCTTTTCGGTTTAAGGCTATCTAATAGAATCCAGGGAAAGGAGAAATAAACCCCATATATATATATAATTGCATCTGATTTCCAAACCTAGATTAAAAAAAAATTCAGCTATTGCCTTTTGGTCATCTTTAACATCGTGGGAATGAAATGAAACCAAACCAAAATCTTCTTGAGGCCCTCTTTTTGCCTCTGGTGGTGATTTTTTAAAAATTTGGTAAAACATTCACTTTGCACTCTGATGTTTGTCTTCAGTATTTAGATGGTATAAATCCAAGAAAGACCTTTTATTTTAACAGTATCAGGAACTCCTGTGCAAATAATCCAGCTCCAGAAGTCAGATGAAGATAGCTAATATGACAAGACCAAGGATAAAACAAGAAATAACCTTCGAAAGAATGTCTTGCAGGTTATGAAGGGTACAGAACTATCTGATAAAAATATTTTCTCTCTTAGCATAGCACATGCTCAAGTTCTTCAGCATTTATGCTTCATAAATATTCATGATGATTTAAAAAGCTGACATTGAAATGGTCTTAAAAGAATCATTCTGGGCACAAGCTTGCCCAAGAACTTGTTGACAAAGCTAAATGTATGATACTAAATTTTCCAACCAGTCACAGTATGTGCTATAAATGATCCCTTGTCTAGAGCTGTATTAGAAGCATGCACAGAGAATGCCTCCCCCAGCTCTGCTGCTTCTTGCTTTGTTTGCTGAAAGTCACACCCAACCATACTCAAAGGCAGATGATCCTGTACCTACACTGCTGCCTTCTGAAATTCTTGTGATAGTGTACAGAAAAGAATGAGGTTGCTTTAATGGGTATCAGTGTATACCATCTTATACAGAGTCGTAACTAAGATTACTAAGGATGTCAGTAAAATCTCTTTGATCTCTGTAGGCAAAAATTTAGCATTATGCATTGATAACATAGATCCTGCAAGTGATACACTGGAATCTTGTGGATATTTGCTCATGAATACATCAATGTAGAAATATCACAATGTTCAGTTTCAAACTCCCATAAATATATCTGCAGCTAATAATAATATTTGTTCAACTCCATATGATTCTGACCTTTATCCATCTTCTTTTGATACCTGTAGTGGGTCTGTCTGAGCTGATTTTCCNNNGGCACCCAGCCAAGGTAAACCCACCACAATACCTTTTTTGAAAACAAAAGCAGTTCCCATAATTTCTGTGGGAGAAAAGACAGGCTTGTTTTTCTTTTACTAGTATCTCTTCTACTTCATCATGTTGCTATTTTTCACAGTGTGAGGAAACCTTGAAGAACAACAGTGTAAACTTGATACTTTACATATAAGCCATGTTCATTAATGTTAGATAATTAGCTACCGTTACAATATAGGGTTTACATTCCAGATATTTCCTAAACAAAGGTCAGTAATTTCCCTTTGTTCTTCTAGAAGAAATGATATGTCAAATTATGAATGATTTACAATCAATTCTTTTTAGTTCCCACTGAAAGGAGCATCCTGCCATTTCTACTTCTTATGTTTTCCTCATCTTTAGGTTGACAAACCAGAAAGGATAAATTACTCTGCTACTCAATAATAAGCTATTTGGGCCTAATAACTACGTACATCAAGAACTAAGAAGCAGATGTGGTAACTAAAATTCTCAGAGAAAGTTGGCAGTTTCTTGATCCATTCATTGCATCAGGAAAATCAGTACTAAGCACATGACCTTCCCTATAACCTTTCCCCAAACATTTCAGTCCTTGTGCTTATAGAGCAGTGCTTTCTAAATCAAAATGTAAACTTGCAATCCAGAATAATAAATCCTCAAGGACAAGGACATTACACATACATGTCACTGGTAAAACACAGCACTTTCTCCATGAAATAGGTTTCCCAAGCTTAAAAGAAGTCAGTATGAAGAAGATGGGGACATGAAAGAAGACATTACCTATCAACACAGTCTGCAGCTAAAACACACAGTTTAGGTACTATCACTTTTTGTGAACATTAAAGGAAAGAGAAACTTGAAAAAGGTATCTCAAAATTAAATTAACAACAGTTTTGGTGGACAGAGAAACTAAAATAAGGAATAGATTCCAATGTTGCTGGGAATTCAAGATGTGATAAGGGAAATGAACACTCCAAGGTAATAAAACCACTTCTTTTGCTCTGTGTTGCTCTAGACTAAAAACAGTTATAAAACAATCAGCCACTAGAGCTACAGTTAAAACCAGTCTTTTCTCCCAAATATTTAAAATATACAGCTTTTTTTGACCTTCAAAGAACACTATGCCAGGGCAAAATACTACAAGTCAAAGAGACAATTTAAGATTATTACTCAATTTAAAAAAGGTTCTAAAAACATATAATGAAGTTTCTAATAGCAGGTTAATACTTACAGCCTTTCCCTTACATTATTTATCATGTATTAAAGATTAAAGCAGCATGCACAAAGCCAAATATCTAAAGGCCACCATGTACATGACCTCACCAGATGACCTCCAATTTACTCAGTAGAGAGAGTTAACGCCACAGCAGTTACAAATACTCTTCACTTGGTAACCAGAAAGTAACCAAGTCACTTGGTGGCCAGTGACTGAGTGAAGGAAGGTGAATTTTGTAGTAAGTTTTATATTAAAAGGCAGAAGTCCATATACTACAAAATTGTATTTTATTTCACTAAATATGAATAGTTTAAGGAGATGAAAGAAATTCAAGGTGGAAATTTAAACTCCAAGGAAAAGAAGTTGCTTTACTGCAACTTCTACTTTCCTCCTTCCCTGAGAAAAGCAGTTGTAAAAACCCTGATGTCTTTGGAAATACAAATGCAGAGGGAACACTTTCAAATTCTTACCTTATGAAGAGCTGCCTCCACAGATTTCATATGACTAATAATCAATTCTTTGTCTCTATTACAAGGAAAAAAAAAAAAAAAGAGTAGTTAATAAAACTGAAGCTCTACTGATGTGGAAATTAATTTTTTGCTACTTCATGACGTCTTTAAAAGTAATTGCTGATAACTCAAACTGTTATGTTTGTACTTCTCCTTTTTGTATCTCCAATGCAAATTCTAAAAAATAATGCATGGTCACTATATGGCAGATTTCCATAGGAAAGATTCTTCTATTGTGAATAAACAATTAAACTAGCTGTATTTATAGCCATATAAATAACAACTACCGTGTTCTTGGAGAAGAAATCCACAGTTGAGGGCACATTGAATGGAGTCTAGGCTTTAGCAGGAAGAGATTACAACCTCATACTGGAAAACACTGACAAATTCTATGTTTTTCATCAATTACATGGGCCTAACAAATATGTATTATGTGCATATAAGACTTCCTGTCTTCTCTAAACCTGAACATCCCACCGGTCCTTTTCCAAAAGAAGTCCAGTTAAGGGTCCTTATGAAACAGAATTTTAAAGACTTAAATACTACTCTCATGCTTTTTCATAGATTACGGCTTCAGTAAGGACAGCGTTGACCAGTTATGCTGCCATAAAAGACGTTGTGCTTATCTGATGCATTGACAGAAGTGTAATTAAAGTTGCATAATAATATATAACTAAGGGGAATAGGACAATGTGACCAACAAAACAACACAGGAAATCAAATGGATTTGATTACTCCTAGTACTACTAATTTGAGTACTCCTAGTAAAGTCGTCACACAGATTTTTCCTTTCAGGATTCTGCCTTTCTTTGGACTAGATTGACAGGTACACGCTGTCCACCTTCTCAGCAGGTGTCATTTATGTGATGACTGCTATTTCTCAGTTCTGGAGAGCCAGAAGTCAGAGGGTCTGGGTGAAGTCAGTTCTCACCATTAATTTCCAAGCTAGCTACTGACACAGAAGTTAGTCTGTTCCTCCCATATTCTCAGGTGTTCATCATGAAAAGGAAGGTATCTTTAGATGGAATTTTGGACCCAGGTTAATAAGTGGTCCTGAGGTTTATTTTTGTGAACAGAAAGCCCTCTGACTATGGTTGATTTATTGTCTTAAATAATATCTTAAAGTAAAAGTCTGGTAATACTTGTTTATAGCATCTAGGAAATAAGTTTTAAAAATTAGCCTCCTGTACCCCTACATGCCAGGATCCACATTTCATTCAATCTTTATTTCATACATTTATCAAATCCCACAGGTGCAAGGGAAACTAGGATTGGATCACAGAACTATTGAATTGAATATTATTATCCAGAAATGTAGCTCAGGCATGAGGAACATGCTTTACATCATCTTTTACACAATAGCTGGGGTGGAAGACTGGTGGAGAGTTTCTATCTAGCAGAGAAATGACCAAAAGGCTATTAAATTTCTGTTGAGTTCATGGCTATCAGACACTTTTATTAATACTGCTTCCTACTCTGGAGGAAAGTGGAACAGAACTGCTGGTCACCCCTGTATGAAAATCAAGATAGCCATTCTCAGAATGAGCCAACCATCATGCTGTCCTTTAAAGCTGTACAAGAGCATAGGAAAGAACTTGAAAGTCACCCATGTATTGCTTAAAATTGCTTAAGATTATGGAAGAGGGATTAATATAAGATTTTCTGGACCAAAGTAAAGTCTATTTCACCTATTTTGCTTATATGTTCCAAAGGGAGGGAAAAAGGCACTTGTTATGAAAAGCTGGTGGAACAATAAATAGTATGGGGTTTTTCTTTGTCAATATTTAACTACTATATACAGAAATAAAAATAATTTTAAAACCACTTCTATTTAAAATAACCTTTTCTGAATATAAGGAGGGCCACAGGGAATGATCTTTACTAGAGTGCATAAAAAAGTTATAACAGAGTAAAAGGGCCAAGCTTTCCAGAACAAATCCTTTTCAGGTCACATTTGCTTTAATACACTTATAATAAATAACATCTGTCATTTTAATTAGCTTGTTAAACATTTAATGGATAACTATATTAATTACATTATTTCACTTGTGCATAAAATCCTTCAAAATTCTAAGCTATTGCTCTTTAGAGGTTAAATGTATCCCAGTATAATAAGAAATTTTAATTTTAAATTAAACTTTTAAAAAATCTTAGCCATGGACCAATGATATTCAAAGTATGTACTACAATAGGTAATAGCTAACAGAGTCTGCAAAGATTTATCTTTTTATCTGAC